>JAHWFP010003064.1:84352-196649 GCA_023313725.1 Lithobius niger
GCTTTCATGTTGTGATAACTCAAAAATGCAGTCAAGTGATTCAAAATGTAAAAATGACGAATTGTCAACATTAAAGGGGTCTCAGGAGTGCAAATGCTCTATGACCTTTCACAATATGAAAATGACGAATTAGCAACATTAAAAGGGCCTCTGGAGTGCAAATGCTATATGATTTTTTTACATTATGAAAATGACGAATTAACAACATCACAGGGGTCTCAAGAGTGAAAATGCTACATAAGCTTTCACAGAATGACAATTAAGAATTTTTAGCTGCTCTCTTGAAAATGATGAATTGGCAACATTAGAGGGGTCTCAGTGGTGCAAATGCTTTACGTGCTGTCACATTGTTATAACGTGTTGGCTACATTAAAGGCGTCTCAGGGGTGCCAATGCTTTATGGGCTTTCATATTGCTATAGTGACGAATTGTTACTAAACTCATGAAAATAACGAATTAGGAACATCACAGGATCTCAGGAGTGCAAAAGCAATCAGCTTTTACATTGTGATAATAATGAATTGTTTGGTGCACTCCTGAAAATGACGAATTAGCAACATTAGAGGGGTTTCAGGTGTGTAAATGATTTATGAGCTTTAACATTGTGAGAATGACGAACTGTTACCTACACTTTTGCAATTGACGAATTGGTAACATTAGAAAGGTCTGAGGATTCAAATGCTTTTTGAGCTTTCACATTATGAGAATGACTAATTAGATTCATTTCTGCAAGAGGCGAATTAGCTACATTAGAGGGTTCTCAAGATTGCAAATGCTTCATGAGCTTTCACATTATGAGAATGACGAATTATTGTTATACTCCTGAAAATGTTGAATTAGGTACATTAATGATTCTCAGGGGGCGCAAATGCTTTATGAGTTTCCACATTATGAGAAATGTTAGCTGCACTCCTGAAAATGACTATTTAGTAATATTAGAGTACTCTCAGGGTTTAAATGCTTTTTGAGCTTTCAATTTACGAGAATGACAAAGTGTTAGCTGCACTCCTGAAAATGATGAATTTGAGGGTTCTTAACGGTGGAAATGCTTTATGAGCCTTCAGATTTTGAGAATGATGAATTGTTAGATGCACTCCTGCAAATGACGAATTATCAACGTTAGCGGTTTCTCAGGATGCAAATGCTTTTTCAACTTTCAAATTATGAGAATGACGAATTCTTAGCTGCACTCCTGAAAATGATTAATTAGAGAGGTCTGATGGGTGAGCTTTCACGTTGTGAGAATGATGTTTTAGTTAAGAGATAAACAAGTCCCATGCCAACTCAGCAGAAATAAGCGATGGTTTAATAATCTCGCACCAATTTGAAGGAGGATGGAGAAAGCTTCAACAGTAGCGGAAGTTATAATACAAACCACTTCCAAGCCTAATCAAAACATAACAAGAAAGCACCACTACCACCAGCACGTCTACCTCTATCGCGGTGGATCACACTGTAATTAAAGGTAGAAACAAGCATATTATCAGTAGGGTTATCGGCAAGCCAGGTTTCCACCACGAATACCAAAGGTATTTAATTCAATATTGCACATGAATTTTGTTTGTTTGGCTTTTGGGCAGCTGAATTTGGATGGCCTGCTTGCTTTACTTGTTGTTGCCTGGCAACCACTAGAGGATGTAACGTGGTAGATAGCCAAGGAACACAAGTGGGTTTGCATCCGAAACGACCTGTTCAACCCCAGCAGTAGGGGACACTTGGGAAGTATGAACTGTAGGTAAACTATAGCTAAATACAAATTATAGTTAAAGTTATTGCTAAAAGTTACTTGCTAAAGATGGGGAACCGAGGAACACACTAACTGGCATAAATACATCGCAATAATCCTGCTAAACAGTAGACTATTCATAAATTGGTAAGACAATGTCATGACCAACCATTACAGAAAGCTAAATATCGCTAAAGATCTTGATTGGGGGGGGGGGGGAAGCACCCTTCGGTATTTATACCCGATTTACCGCTCAACAACCCGAATTTAATCCGTTTCAGCAGAATCACGTTTTGACCCAATGAAAGGAAAACCCGATGCAAAAAATAATCTTCAAATTTTCTAACTCAACTCCCTCAAAATTTAAACTCCAACAAATCAAAATATTTTTAAGAGGCATTATTCCTCTTTAAAAAAATCATTACCTAACGCCATATTTACAAAGTGACATTAGGACCTTTGAAAATAACCCATGGTCAAGTTACATTAAATACATCCCAAATAAACACAAACAACACAAAAACAAACACAACGCAACATTACGCATCCACAAATTCATCGTACTATTTACAACATGACACATGGTAACATTACACAACAGGATATTTACCAAATCAAACAAGTATCGACGAATGGTCATCCCATCCCCCATCCCTTGTCCGCATTAAACCCATAACGAAATACTGGTATTTAAAATCAGGTGAGTGTAAACATAAAACCTTACAGCCGGACGGATAATCCATACCAATTATCGGATTATTCTACTGGAGTTGCAAGCCAAAGAGTCGCAAAGAGATGCAGAAAGAGGGAACGGCAAAAGAAGAGGTCTTGCGCAAGGTGTGGTGGAACTATAGGAAAGTTGGATTTGCAATGCCTGCAAATAACCGATTCACCCATACCATAAATCCAATTAAATGAAACCAATGACGTAAAAAAATTTAATATTGTTTATAACATTAACCATGTTTACAACCAAACGAAATCACATCAAAAGCAACACAAAAATTCAATATCAAGAGAAAATGCTAGATAAAACTAACAAACTGTGAATAATAACACAAACCAACACATTTGAAGTCCAAATTATTACTATTGAAATAATAATATACATAGGTCAAATAAAGATGTACGCACTTTAAAATGTAAATGAATAATAAATGAAAAAAAAATACAAGAATGCAATGTCCCCCAAATACACGATAAACTCAAAGAAAATAACACGAATAAATCATGGAACATAATTGAATAATACATGAATGAAATTATTCCAAACACAAAACCCAAAGGTAAATAACTGAAATATAACAAAAATGAAACATAACAATAAAGGTTAGGTCAACATAGGCAAGACAAATCAAAATTGTAAACATTTGTTCCGCAACGTAAAATTTAAATCTAATAACAAATCCCTTAATTAAATGACTAATAATGCGAGAAAAACAAATATTTAAACCAATGGAACAAATTACACTAGCATATAATTGCAACGTTCCTTACATCACACATATTCAAACGATTTCCTTCCATGAGGAAAGCAAAAGTCACCGTTCAATTTAAAAGTTCGCTCATCATCGATACTACCAAACGCAGAGAGTTTGTATTCATGCGAGGTATTTGAACGGTTTCACCTTAGTATGAAAGGATTTTAAACATGCCGACGTATTACATGAAATGCATATACACACAAATAGGTAAAAAAAATAATAAATTGGTGTATATACACACCTAATGTACTTACTTACACATTGATGTGTGGGCGAAAGTGTGACCAGCAGGTCATTAGAAGCACTCACACAAAACAAATAACACATTACTGAAATGTAACACAGCAATTATTGCCCACGTAGCACTTCAGCAGTAATGCTGATTGTGGAGCAATTAACAATTCACATTTACTCACGGGCTCCTTGACGCAGAAACACCTCATTTCGGCTGGTCTGGGGAAAACCATGGTTATGAAACACGCTCCCCCAGGGGCTCTTTCTTCCACAATTGGTTCTTGGCGGGGCACCTCAGCCTGTGGCCGAACCGGTGCTTGTCGTGTAGGAATGGCCTCCTGATGCCTTTGCTCGATTGACTGTCGAAAAACACCCCTTACAGAAATTACGGGTTGCATCCTGTTGAATATCGTGGGCGTTTCACACTACACGGGTAACAGGTACATGATGGCTTTCGATAGGAATAGGCCAGTTAGCTCCAAAATGGCGTGGGCATCCACACTGACTCGAAAATGCCTGCCACTGAATACACTGCCGTCCATGGACGTCATTGAACTCACGGCCTGCAAACCAAGGCCTGATGAAGTCGACAAACGGGCTATTGTTCCTGAAAGTCCGCCACCAAGTCGAGGTCGAGTCAAACCGACCTGCCCAAAACTGTTAAGTTCCCGTGGTCGATTCAGGGTCCTCTCCATATACGCCATTTCCCTTGCAGAACAAAATCCCAAATTTCTATTCCTGCGTCATGATGACGTACTTTCTTAGCTTTGCAAAGGAAATGAATATGCACGCCAACCTCAGTTTCTGTGCTCTCACTATCTGGATACCTGCCCTATCCTTCACCTCGTCCTTTTTAAAACCCCTACTAAAAGGTGGATGACGAATCTACAGGTGTCGACGTTTCAACAGAAAGTTTTTGGGCGCCAAAAATTTCCATTGAAGTCAACGCAGCAATTATTGGCCATGCCGATCTATGCATTTCTTAAGAGCACAAGTTCAGTAGTCAAATTTCTTAAGAAATAATCTTTAATCCCCCATTCACTCGTAACACACACACGTGCCACTTAAGGTCCGTCTTTAAGTGGTTCTTCCGGTTCCCCCTCCCACCCCTCTTCCACAGGCGTTTGATTAAAATGATGCAGAATAAAGTAGTGGGCATTTCCAGGCGGCTTAAAGGTGCTTGAGCATAGTCCTCCCCTTCCATTTCGTGGTCTCAAATTGTAGGGTGGTTGTGGGACAGGGGTTGAATCTTTAGTGTAAGCTAAAGTGGAAACAACATTGATTTTGTCTTTTTCTTTTTCAACCACTGGCTGTAGACATTCAGATGCTTTTTTTCTTGTTGCTCGTTGTACATTAGCTCAAAATATTCTTTTAAATCCACAACATTTGCTGGTTCTACGATTCTGCTTGATTTAAGATTCTTCAATAAATACGTATTTCGACTTTGGCGTTTGAATACTTAAAATGGGTCGCTGAACTTTGGTGCTAAAGACCTATTAATGCCCTTTGAGGCCGAACTGAAAATGTGCATCTTATGTAAGACCATCTGTCCTTCTTGAAATTCCATGGATTCACGTATGCGATTGTAATATAATTCATGACGTTGCCTTGACTTCAGCATGTTGTCTATTACTTCCTCCCGTAAAGCCTTGAACTTCTGGATGATGAGTTCTTGGTTCGAATTTGTATCAGCAGGGAGCTGCTCTTTTGAAGTTTTCAAGTTGTTGATGTCAGTAGACCATGGGTAGGACAGGTTTTTGCCCAAAACAATCTCACTTGGCGTGTATTGGCTATATTCCGAGCGAGCAGTGATCAACGCGAATCCTATTTGCTCCAACTGTGACGCCCAGGGCAATATGTCTGCGGGAAATACGTTTGTATTAAACGCTTACTTGTTCACCTAATTGAAGTGTGTAGATGCTCCTCTCCTTTATACCTCCCACTTTAAGGCTTTCTCTTGGCTTTCATGGTGTGCGAGATCGATCCCCACTTACATCAGGCAATAGTTGTAACAATTACTTTCTTTATTGTTATCCTAGACATAGCTTAATCTTTCAGCCCTCGGCCGAGGCACAACAATGCTTATTATTGTAGCTCGTCTGCCTTCATTGTAAACCATACTTGTCGTCTCACACTCTTTGCTCTTTGCTGTGTAGCCTTAACACATTGTCTTTTGGTTCTTCACAACCTATTGTAGCGCTTTATTGTAACCCCGCCTTATATTTTAACTATCCTCACCATTCCTGTAACTTTCCGCCCTTCTTCATGAACTGGCCACCGTTTTTCTAATCATGTTGCTTTCTACTATAACTGGAAATGGGATATAGGCCGCCATTTTGTAGGCCTATACGGATTTGAGATTTCTGATGTTCTCATGAAGCCCTTTACACTTTTACGTCAGTAGCCTAGTCCAGTCGGACTATTTAAAGGGTAAACGTAGTTGCAACAAGCATCTTTTATTTATCCACGCCGATCCTACTTGTATGCAGACCCCATTCAAGTGAGTTGGCACTGCGTTTGCTTGTAATCAACTTTACAACAACATTTCCTGCAATGGATGAATAGATACAAGCATGGTGAATTGGTTTGAGGTGTTAAGGCGTCTTTCCGACGTCAATAAATATCAAGAGTTTAGACCAATAAAACTTTGCTTTATTCTTGCTCACTGTCGAGCCCCTACCGGCTATTCATTCCGATCACAACACGGGCCTCTTCGCTGATGCAGGTGTGTGCTTGGCTGCAGGTCGTCCTAGGGTACAAAGTCCATATACTTCTGAGGACGTCTAGAACTGCCCCATAACGTCCCTCAATTGGCGGCCAGTGGTACGGTCCACCTGTGTCGTTCCAATATATAAATGGTAGCATGGCATAAATGGCAGCACAGTTTAAATGGTAGCATAGTATAAAAGGTAGCCCTATGTAACTTTAATCGTAGCACGTCTCTATAAACGTTGTAGCAAGAACACCACCATCTCTGACCATGCAGCATTGGGGACCAGCAAACCTGGATAAACCAAGGAACCACCAGCAACAAGCCTCCTACTATAAAGGTATACCCATCTTACTAGGATCTGAAAATTATAAGCACTGGCGTGCTATTTTTACTTGCCTTGTGGAGGAAAAGAAATGGCTTCCTACAGTCCTATAACAAGATTGCCCAGACACAAATAATGCTCCTCCTGAAGACGTCACCACCTGGAACCAGATGAACTCAGAATGTAATTTAATGCTGATGCGGACACATTGGGTACGCCTCACAGCAGATTTTGCACGAATAGACCCATTCAACCAAATGTACAAATTACAAGATCTTATGGCCATAACGATGAAACCATCTGAGGATATTAGCTCTTATATAAGACGTGCAAGAGCAGTAATGGAGGAAAGTGTGGCAACCGGTTATCCACTAACTGAACAACAGGCAGCCGTATGGATTATAAGAGGTGTGAAGCATCCGAGCCTATTAGTAGCATGTGAAACGCTTCTCAGGTCAGGCCGTAATTTAGATCTAGCCCAAGTGCAAGCCAAATTAGTGGACAGCTTAAATTATGGACTCCTGGGGACCAGTACTAAATTCACCCAAGACCCCAAACCTGCGTACAATATTCAGACGCCTCCACGCTATTACTAAAGGTTATGTGACTGTGATGAACTCCTTGAAGCTTTCACACTTTGCCAACATTCCAAGGTGTATTACAACTCCAACCACGTGCCTAAACAACGTTGCCACTACACTCGGACCAGACCCAGTGAAACTAAACACCTCCAAAGCCTAAGATACAACCTAAACAGACATCTAGACAACAACCACGACGTTCTTGAAGGGCCTGTATCTACTGCCACTCTCCATCCCATAATTTTCGGAGCTGCGACCATGTTGACCTTGCTGACCAGCCAACTGGGCCAAGGTGCCGTTCCTGTTACCGATTTGGACATTTAAGTAGCCAGTGTCCAAGCGTACTGACCAGTGATACAAGGAACTGCCGAAGAACCTCACCAAAAAAATTCGAAAACGACTTCAAACCGTCCACAAGTTCAACAGCAGCAAAATCCCATGAATTTAGCCATACAACGAACGAGCCGACAGCAATTACATTATCCTAACAACACTGAACATGTGCCTTTCTTGTACCAAAATCATATGGCATACGGTTTAAGCCTCAACCAGACCATGGACGAGGATCCAAACTTTGGAAAACGGCAAGAAAGCCCTTACGTAACGTATAATACGAATGTATCTAGTTACAAGAGTAAGGCATTTTCTAAAATATTTCAAACCTTCGCCCATGATATTGGTGAAAGTTTGAGTATTGTTACCAATTCCTATAAACAGATTGATAGGCAAAAGTGCCCAAGAGTTCGTGTAGCATTGGCTGCAAATGGTATGACCGCAACCGGTGTTTTGATTGGAGATTTGAGAGTGAGAGGCTACGACAAATTTGACCGACCTCTCAAGCACTGGATTATACTTAAAAACGTGGTAGAAATACCATCTGCTGCAAAAAAATTACTTTCTGCCTCACGATTGTTAAACGTAGGTTTAAACAGCAACTTAAGAACTGGTTGTAATATGTAAATCGTTAAAATAGGCCTAAAAATCTGGTAATGTTTGGTGAAAGAGATAACCACCAATTTAACATTAGTTTAGACATAGATCAGTCTTACGATTTAGAAGGACAAAGTGTTGGAAAGGAACTGTCTTATGCCTACTCTTGTGGCATTAAAGATATTGTCTTTGGACACGATATATTTACCAAGTTACGCCCAACTGCACCTAGTTTTATACCCATTTAACATGCAAACCGGCTTGCTCCCCCACATGCCAAGCTTACTAGCTGCCCCTATTGAAAGCGTTAATTTAATATGTGAAAGCTCTAAGAGTTGGCTTACGTGTTCTCCAAGTCCTTGAAGACAACTATTTCCACCATTAACACGCTTTCGTGAGTATGTCCCTAAATCTCGTTTTCGGGCCTCCAACAAACCTAAGCCTGGGTTGTTTAGTAGACCTTTACCCTTAAGAGAAATATGGGCTTCCTGTAATGTTGAGAATCTACATACCCCTTTACCTACTACCAACAACCAAGACATTAAGGACCCAAATGTTAAACTTCGGAAACTTGCTATGCAAGCAGAAATACAAGTTTTCTAAGATATGCACGTTTGGGACATATAGATAGGCCGCCAGATGCGTATAAGATACTACATTGTAAATGGGTATTTGCACGCAAATTTAATAAAGATGGCAGCAAACAGAAATTGAAAGATCGCTTTGTAGCATGCTGTGGCGTGGCAAGGCCAGGTTACGACTTTGGTGAAATATCCTCGCCAGTCATAAGAACTGCTTCCTTTCGAATGTTGCTTGCTTTATCTGCCCATCGCAAGTATTCTATAAGGACCGCAGATATCCGATCTGCCTATCTTTTTGGTGAAATTGACAGGCGAATTTATTTACATTTACCCCCAGGCTTCTACAAGGACGCTAGGGCCTCCAAACAGGTCTGTAAGCTTAACAAATCCCTCTACGGGCTCAGACAAAGCGGGAGATTATGGCATTTAAAACTTCGCTCCGTCATAGTTGGGTGTGGTTTTACACAGAGCGAATTGGACCTCTGCGTATTTTTTAGACTTGCTGGAAGTGAGATAGTCTTAATCGGGGCCCATGTTGACGATTTGTGCTTCTGTGGGATCGATAACCTATAGATCGAGCTCTCGCCGAGATTGGTAAGTCACTTACCATAATTGAAACCATGAATTGCCTTTACCTGGGTCTCCTACTAGAAACTGATGCGGACGGCATCTATATTTCCCAGTTGGCTTATATCCGCAAAATAATAGAGACCTTCCATATGACAGGAAGTAAGGGGGCGACTACACCCTGCCTGATCACCCAAAATCTTGATCAATGTCAGAACTCTAAAACTGCAGACCGCAAATTGTATCAATCCCTTATTGGTTCTCTTTTGTTTTTGGCTGCCCACACATGCCCTGATATAACCTATGCCATTATCACCCTTTCCCGATTTAACATCAACCCTACACAATTGTACTGGGTTGCTGCTAAACGCATTGTTAGCTATTTAAACGAGATTGTACATTATAGGTTGTGTTTCCCCTGGGGCAACCGCGAACAACCTGTTGGGTTACCTGACGCTACTTGGAGCGTAACTGCAGATTCCTGGGGATTCTCTGGCTATGTCGTTGAGGTAGCCGGGTGTCTGGTGGTCTGGAGGACGACCAAACAAAAAATGGTGGCACTCAGCAGTGCTGAAGCCAAACTCGTGGCCCTCAACGAGTGTGCAAAAGATTTGCAGTGGATTCACAGGCTATTGCATGACCTTTATGTAATTCCCCTGAAGCAAGCACCCTATAAACTTTCTTCTGACAGTCAATCCGCCATTGCCGTGATAAACAGCCTATCTTCCAGCACTCGTACCAAACACTATGCTCGAAAAGTATGGTTTATGCGATCCTTGATTGACCAGAGAATCCTCGAGTTAGCCTTTATCCTCGGCTCCAGACTTATGGCTGACTTCCTTATCCGGCCAGTCACAACTGACAGGTTAGACAGTTTTTTATATCAGTTCAATCTTCAAACTTCCAGAGTTCAACCCACTATAATAAATAAATCTTAAACCCCACGTACGTATCCAACTTGGTCCATTGGCTACGTAATACTAACCTTGAAACTATTTATAAATTTAACTACTCATTAAGCTAAATACTACATGTAATTGTGAATAGTATGCACAACGCATTTTAAACATTTTATTTGATACTAATGCCATTTAATATTTGCTATAACGCATACTTATTAATCGTTAAGTTTTCTGAAACTTGTGTCCACATTTGTATACAATAACTATGTATGTACCACGCTACAAGTACATTTTAACTTTATGGTTGTTTGTTTTACCTTTTGTAAACCTTTAATGTGTTAAGAGCTCGTAACACCATGGAACCTACTCGAGGAATGGGGGGGGGCTTTGTGGGATATACGTTTGTATTACACTCTTGCTTGTTCACCTAATTGAAGTGTGTAGATGCTCCTCATTTTTTATTTCTCCCACTTTAAAGCTTCCTCTTGGCTTCCATGGTGTGCGAGATCGATCTCCACTTACATCAGGCAATAGTTGTAACAATTTACTTTCTTTCTTTATTGTTATCCTAGAGGTAGCTTAATGATAATCTTTCAGCCCTCGGCCGAGGCACAACAATGCTTATTGTTGTATCTCGTCTGCCTTCATTGTAAACCATACTTGTCGTCTCACACTCTTTGCTGTGTAGCCTTAACACATTGTCTTTTGGTTCTTCACAACCTATTGTAGCGCTTTATTTTAACTCCGCCTTATATTTTAACCATCCTCACCATTCCTGTCTCTTTCCGCCCTTCTTCATGAACTGACCACCGTTTTTTTAATCATGTTGCTTTCTACTATAACTGGAAACGGGTTATAGGCTGCCATTTTGTAGGCCTAAACCGACTTGATATTTCTGATGTTCTTATGAAGCCCTTTACACTTTTACGTCCGTAGCCAAGTCCATTCGGACTATTTAAAGGGTAAACGTAGTTGCAACAAGCATCTTTTATTTATCCACGCCGATCCTACTTGTATGCAGACCCCATTCAAGTGAGTTGGCAGTGCGTTTGCTTGTAATCAACTTTACAACAACATTTCCTGCAATGGGTGAATAGATACAAGCATGGTGAATTGGTTTAAGGTGTTAAGGAGTCTTTACGAAGTCAATAAATATCAAGGGTTTGGACCAATAAAACTTTGCTTTATTCTTGCTCACTGTCGATCCCCTACCGGCTATCCATTCCGATCACAACATGGGCCTCTTCAATGATGCAGGTGTGTGCTTGGCTGCAGGTCGTCCTAGGGTACGAGCCACATAAACTTCTGAAGTCGTCTGGAACTTACCACGCTCTGCCCCGTAACATCCCTCACTTGGCGCCCAGTGGTCCGGTCCACCTGTGTCGTTCCAACAATTTCTGCTGACATAAGCCCGCAATATGTTTTTAACAGATTTATTATAACTTTGTGTTAAGTCGCTCTGAGGGTAGTAGTTTAATCCATCCAGCTGATTTAAAGATGGCCGCCCTGTTGGTCACAATTCTCCGTGGACTCCCCCAATGTGAAATCCACCATTCCACAGCCGTAGCCACCTGTTTAAGTTTTGCAGTTCTTAATGGAAAAAGTTCAATCCAACCACTATGCTCACAGACAACTACCAGGAGTGTTTGAAGTTTCCAGGTGCAGCCAGGAGTGGGCCAATCAGGTCCAGGCTGATGTTGATGAAAGGGCCTGTAGGAGGTTTCATGACCTGAAGTAAGCCTCCATGTTTGGTGTTAGGAACTTTACAAACTTGATATGTAGGGTAGGAACAAATGAAGCAAGCAACCGATCTTGTCATATGGTACCAAGTTAGATGTTCATGTAAACGATGGATAGTTTTGAAAAACCCCACGATGTCCGGCTCCTGAAGCGGAGTGTGCAGTTGTCATGTAACGATTTTGAAGATTCTTAGGCTCATGATTTTGTAAGAGATGGTCTTATTCACCAGGTCACGGATGTAGCACGATTGAAATGCCTTTGTGAGCAGGCTTTGACGCATGACAAATTGTCCGGGCTTTAGTACCTTCTTAGTGACACTGCCACTATCTTCTTTCATTCTTTTGATGTGTCTTAAAGCAACTGGATCTTTTTGCTGTGCTTCCTGAAACTCAATGAGTGAAGGAAAATCACCGTCGCTGAGATCAATCTTCATTCCTTCCACCTCGACTCTATCGTAGCAGTCGTCGGCCATGTCGGGATCCTCATGCATCCTTGATAAGTAATCAGCCACTTCGTTCTCTACACCTTTCCTCCATTTTAAAGTTTAGTTTGAGCCTCCTAATTCCATGTCCATCTAGCTAGTCGTTCTGACGTGTTAGGCATCTTGCGCAGAGCTGTAAGGCTGGCATGATCCATCTGAAGTTCAAATTCAGTATTTTCAATGAAAGTCTGAACTTCTTGACTACATATATCACCGCAAGCATCTCTTGCTGAGCCATGAAATATTTTTTTTCAGCACTGGTTAATGTCCTACCGGCAAAGGCCACAGGTTTAAGTTCCTCACAAGGTACTTCTTAGCTAATTACGCAACCAACCCCACTTCCGGAAGCATCTCAGGCTTTGCTGAATTTAGCAGATAAATCCAGAAGTTTTAACATGCAGTCAATGAGCCCAGCCTTTAGTTCTTCAACTGCATTCTTGCATTCATCAGACCAATACCACCTAACATCTTTCTTCAACAAATCGAATAGCAGCAAAGCAGCCGAATAATAGTTAGGCAAAAATTGACTTCAAAAGGCAAAAAGTCCTAGTTGAAGCCACAACTCATTAAAAGGCATTAAGCCCTAGTTGACGCCGCTACTCCTTGAGGCATGTTGGGTCTGGAAAATCTTGGGTCGTCTTCACAGCCGTTGGTTCTGGTCGTTGACCTGGACGAATTACGTGACTGAGATAAGTTATCTCTTTGAGCGCACAGCTGGACCTTGTGTAGCTTAGCAGTGAAGCCAGCATTTCCCAGTCTTGGCAAAATGTCATTCAAATATTCCATGTGCTCGGCGAACGAATTACTGAAGACACATAAATCGTCAACAAAAACCATAGAATAGTGAAAAGGTGAGTCACCTAGTACTTCTTCTAAGATTTGTGCGAATGTCGCTAGTGCATTTTTAAGTTCAATATGCATAACGTGAAAAAAAACTGCCGCAGTGGCATCTAAAACTGCTCTTGGCCTTGCTTTCGTCATCCAATGGTACTTGCAAATACCCCTTGTTTAAATCTATCACGGAAACATACTTGGCCTTGCCCAGGGTACTCAAAATCTCATCGATGCGGTTTGGAGGCTGCGGGTCAAACATAAAAGCGTTATTTAATTTTCTATAATCAATGCAAGTCTTCTTCTGCCCAGGGCAACCCTTTTTCGGAGCAAGGAGAGGGCAAGCTACCCAGGGTGTAAAGTATTTTTCTATGACTCCCAATTCCAACCTCTCATCAATTTGAGAATCAATGATTTTCCTTGATCCTTCGTTACATCCAGTGAGCTAAACGAATTGGCTTGGTGCCCTCTCTCAGAATTATAGTATGTTCCAACATGAGTGCGACCAAGCCGCAAATTTAAAACTCAAGCAATTTCGAAGCAACTTCCGCTGAGAATGAGTGCAATCGGCCTTGGCTATATGCGTTTCGATGGTCTTTCAATCCTTGGTTTCTTAAACGTGTTCTTACGGCTGTTGTTGTTGTTGGTGGCAGGTGTTTATTTCCGCGTCATCATAAAAAGTATAATAATGGAAAAGGTGTTATGCGCAGAGTTAGTTTAAAAAGTTGCCAAGTCGATAATTGCAGGCAGAGCGTAGTTATCAGGCAAAGAGCAAAATAGAAATTGCAATTTTAGCTGTTGAAGGAAAATGGAGAAAGCTTCAACAGTAGCGGAAGTTATAATACAAACCACTTCCAAGCCTTATCTAAACATAACAAGAATACCACCAGCACGTCTACCTCTATCGCGGTGGATCACACTGTAATTAAAGGTAGAAACAAGCATATTAGCAGTAGAGTTATCGGCAAGCCAGGTTTCCACCACGTATACCAAAGGTATTTTATTCATTATCACACAAGAATTTTGTTTGTTTTGTTTTGGGCAGCTTAATTTGGATGGCCTGCCTGCGTTACTTGGTGTTGCCTGGCAACCACTCGAGGATGTAACGTGGTATTTAGCCAAGGAACACACAAGTGGGTTTGCTTCCCAATCGAACAGGTTAACTCCAGCGCTAGGGGACACTTAGGAAGTATGACCTGTAAGTAAACTATAGCTAAATACATATTATAGATAAAGTTATTGCTAAAAGTTACTCGCTAAAGATGGGGAACGAGGAACACACTAACTGGCCTAAATACCTTACAGTACTCGTGCTTAATAATAGCCTATTCATAAATTGGCAAGACAATGTCATGACCAACCATTACAGAAAGCTAAATATCGCTAGAGATCCTGATTGGGGGGGGGGGGGGCCTTCGAAATTTATACCCGATTTACCGCTCACCAACCCGGATTTAATCCATTTCTACAGATTCACGTTTTGACTCAATGAAAGATAAACCCGATGCAAAAAATAATTTTCAAATTTTCTAACTCAACTCCATCAAACTTTAAACTCCAACAAATCAAATTATTTTCAAGAGGCATTATTCCTCCCTAAAAAAATCATTACCTAACTTCATATTTACAAAGTGACATTAGGACCTTTGAAAATAACCTATGGTCAAGTTAAAGTAAATACATCCCAAATAAACACAACCAACACAAAAACAAAAAGAACACAACATTACGCATCCAAAAAATCATCATACTAATTACAACATAACACATGGTAACATTACACAACAGGATACAACCAAATAAAACAAGTATCGACGAATGGTCATCCCATCCCCATCCCTTGTCCGCATTAAACCAATAATTAAATACTGGTATTTAAAATCAGGTCAGTGTAAACATAAAACCTTACAGCCGGACGGATAACCCATACCAATTATCTGATTATTCTACTGGAGTTGCAAGCCAAAGAGTCACAAAGAGACGCAGAAAGAGGGAACGGAAAGAGAAGAGGTTTTGTGCAAAGTGTTGTGGAACAATAGGAAAGTAGAATTTGCAACGCCTGCATATACCCGATTCACCCATACCATAAATCCAATTAAATGAAACCAATTACATAAAAAATTAAATATTGTTTATCACATTAACCATCTTTACAACCAAACGAAATCACATCAAAGGCAACACAAAAATTTAATATCAACGCAAAATGCAAGATAAAACTAACAAACTGTAAATAATAACACAAACCAACACATTTGAAATCCAAATTATTACGATAACAACAATACATGTAACATAAGTCAAATAAAGACGTGCACATTAGAAAACGAAAATGAATACAAAATATAAAAAAACACAAGAATGCAATGTCCCCCAAATACACGATAAACCCATAAAGAAAATCGCACGAATAAATCATGGAACATAATTGCATAATACATAAATGAAATTATTCCAAACACAAAACCCAAAGGTAAATAACTGAAATATAACAAAAATGGAACATAACAATAAACGTTAGGTCAACATAGGCAAGACAAATAAAAATTGTAAACCTTTATTACGCAACGTAAAACTTAAATCCTATAACAAACCCTTTATTAAATAACTAATAATAGTGAGAAAAACAAACATTTAAACCAATGGAACAAATTACATTAGCAGATACATGCAACGTTCCAGACACCACACATAATCAAACGATTTCCTTCCATGAGGAAAGCAAAAGTCACCGTTCAATTTAAAAGTTTGCACACCATACTACCATACACAGAGAGTTTGTATTCATGCAAGTATTTGAACGGTTTCTCCCTAGTATGAAAGGATTTTAAACATGTCAACGTACTACATTGCATGCATATACACATAAATAGGTAAAAAAAAACAATAAATTTGTTGTATATACACACCTAATGTACTTACTTACACATTGATGTGTGGGCGAAAAACAAAACGCTCTCACAAAACAAATAACACATTACTCAAATTTAACACCACAATTGCCCATCTAGCACTTCAGCAGTAATGCTTATTGTGGAGCAATTAACAAATCACATTTACTCAAGGGCTCCTTGACACAGGAACACCTCATTTCGGCTGATGTGGGGAAAACCATGGTTATGGAACACTCTCCCTCAGGGGCTCTTTCTTCCACAATTGGGTCTTGGTTGGGCACCTCAGCCTGTGGCCGAACCGGTGCTTGTCGTGTACTAATGGCCTCCTGAGACCTTTGCTCGAGAGGCTGTCGAAAAACAGCCCTTACAAAATTACGGGTTGCGGCCTGCTGAATATCGTGGGCGTTTCGTACTACACGGGTAACAGGTACATGATGGCTTTCGATAGGAATAGGCCAGTTAGCCCCAAAATGGCGTGGGCATCCACACTGACTCGTAAAATGCCTGCCACTTAATACACTGCCATCAATGGACGTCATTAAACTCACGGCCTGCAAACCAAGGCCTGATGAAGTCGACAAACGGGCTATTGTTGCTGAAAGTCCGCCACCATGTCGAGGTCGAGTCAAACCGACCTGCCCAGTTCCCGTGGTCGATTCAGGGTCCTCTCCATCTCCGCCATCTCCCTTGCAGAACAAAACCCCAAATTTCTATTCCTGCGTCATTATGACATACTTTCTTAGCTTTGCAAAGGAAAATGAATATGCGCGCCAACCTCCATTTCAGTGCATTCACTATCTGGATACCTGCCGTATCCCTCACCTCGTCCTTTTTAAAACCCCTCCTAAAAGGTGGATGATGAATCTACAGGTGTCAACGTTTCAACAGAAAGTTGTTGGCCGCCAAAAATTTCCATAGAAGTCAACGCAGCAATTATCGGCCATGCCGATCTATACATTTTTTAAGAGCACTAGTTCAATAGTCAAATTTCTGAAGAAATAATCTTTAATCCCCCATTCACACGTAACACACACACGTGCCACTGAAGGTCTGTCTTCAAATTGTTCGTCCGGTTCCCCCTCCTCCCTTTCCTACCACACGCATTTGATTAAGATGATGGAGAATAAAGAAGTGGTCATTCCAGGAGGCTTAAAGGTGCTTGAGCACAGTTCTCCCCTTCCATTTCGTGGTCTCAAATTGTAGGGTGGTTGTGGGACAGGGGTTGAATCTTTAGCGTAAGATAGAGAGGAAACAACATTGATTTTTTCTTTTTAAACCACTGGCTGTAAACTTTCAGATGCTTTTTCTTGTTGTTCGTTGCACATTGGCTCAAAATATTCTTTAAAATCCACAACATTTGCTGGTCCTACGATTCTGCTTGATTTAAGATTCTTCAATAAATACGTATTTGGACTTAAGCATTTGAATATTTAAAATGGATCGCTGAACTTAGGTGCTAAAGACTTATTAATGCCCTTTGAGGTTGAACTGAAAATGTGCATCTTACGTAAGACCATTTGTCCTTCTTGAAATTCCATGGATTTACGTATGCGATTGTAATATAATTCATGACGTTGCCTTGACTTCAGCATGTTGTCTATTACTACCTCCCGTAAATCCTTGAACTTCTGGATGATGAGTTCTTGGTTCAAATTTGTATCAGCAGGGAGCTGCTCTTCTGCAGTTTTCAAGTTGTTGATGTCAGTAGACCATGGGTAGGACAAATTTTTGCCCAAAACAATCTCACTTGGCGTGTATTGGCTATATTCCGAGCGAGCAGTGATCAACGCGAATCCTATTTGCTCCAACTGTGATGCCCAGTACAAATGTCTACTGACATAGAATAGGGAAAAAGTGAGTCACCTATTCTAAGATCTGTGCTAATGTCGCTAGTGCATTTTTAAGTCCAAAATGCATAACGTGAAAAAAAAACTGCTGCAGTGGCATCTAAAACTGCTCTTGGCCTTGCTTTCATCATGCACTGGTACTTGCAAATATTCCTTGTTTAAATCTATCACGGAAACATACTTGGCGTTGCCCAGGGTACTCAAAATCTGATCGCTGCGGTTTGGAGGCTGCGGGTAAAAAAATAGAAGCGTTATTTAATTTTCTATAATCAATGCAAGTCCTCTTCTGCCCAGGGCAACCCTTTTTCGGAGCAAGGAAAGGGCAAGCCACCCAAGGGTGTAAAGAATTCCAACCTCTCATCAATTTGAGAATCAATGATTTTCCTTGATCCTTCATTACGTCCAGTGAGCTAAATGAATTGGCTTCGTGCCCTCTTCCAGAATAATAGAATGTTTTCCAATATGAGTGTGACCAAGCCGCGAAGATAAAACTCTTTTATGCTGCTTCAAGCAATTTCATAGCAACTTCCGCTGAGAATGAGTGCAAGCTATATGCGTTTCAATGGTCTTTCAATTCCTGGTTTCTTAAACGTGTTCTTACCGCTGTTGTTGTTGGTGGTGGCAGTTGTTTATTTCCGTGTCATCATAAAAAGATGTTAATTTTCCTTTACTGATCTTCCAGCCACCTGCTGTGATATCAGCAATTACACCTGTTTTGCACATGAAATCGCAGCCCAGAACGAGATGATCTGTTGCGCCGAGTAAAACAAGCAGGGTGTGAGGTGTTATGCGCCCGTTATCCCAGTGCAACATCATACGGACGTAAACTGAACCAAAAATTTTGCTGGAAGCCAATAAAAAAACTTATTCTAGTGTTAGTATAGATTTTATGTACCCTTTGTTGCAAATCATCCGCCAGTTCTTGCAAACACACTGAACTTGTAGCACCGGTGTCCAGCAGCGATTTCAAAGTTATTCAACCAACGGTAACCGTTATAAAAGGGTACATGAGTAGTGGGTATTTGCGATATGAGGACAGAACCACCCGCCGTCTCCCTGGAAGTGACGTCACTTCCGGTCCAAGATGGCGGCGCCCATGTAAACCGGAAGTGACCATTCGTCAATCTTGACGAGGGTGGGAAAGTGCTTTTTGCTACCTTTTTCAGTCCTTTTGCTACCTTTTTGAGCCATTTTCCAAGATAGCAGCGAACCGGAAGTAACGTCATTCAAGATAGTGGCGCCCATGCGAACTGGAAGTGACGTCATCCAAGATGGCGGCGCCCATGCGGACAGGAAGGCCAAGATGGCGGCGCACCGGAAGTCCAAGATGGCGACACCGCATCACAAACTTGTCTAGACTTCCCTAAACTTGTCTGGGTTTGTCTAAACTTGAGTAAACAAACAAGTTGGTGCTATGAAAGTTTAACAAATCGTATTGGAAATTTCTGAAGCAGGTTTAAAAAAAAAATCGGGTGGGAAATGACGTCACAAACTTGTCTATACTTGCCTGAACTTGTCTGGGCTTGCCTGAATTTGTCTGGGCTTGCCTAAACTTTTCTGGGCTTGCCTGAACTTGCCTGGGCTTGCCTAACTGGGCTTGCCTGAACTTGTCTGGGCTTGCCTGAACTTGTCTGGGCTTGCCTGAACTTGCCTGGGCTTACCTGAACTTGTCTGGGCTTGCCTGAACTTGTCTGGGCTTGCCTAAACTTGTCTGGGCTTGCCTAACTGGGTTTGCCTAAACTTGTCTGGGCTTGCCTGAACTTGTCTGGGCTTGCCTAACTGGGCTTGCCTGAACTTGTCTGGGCTTGCCTTAGCACCCCCCAGGAACGGGTATACTATTTAGCACCCCCTAGGACAGGGTATACTATTTTCGTGCATAAGATGACCTTGGTTATAAATTTCAAGATCATTATGGTGTAAACTAGCCAATAGTGGAGTCAGGTCCTTCCAGATTTCGAATTTGTTTTTTTTCCCACTTTAAAAAAAGCAATATCATGGATTCTTGTTCAGTCCATATCTCCGGCAAAGACTCTGATTTCAGAATTAATCTAAACACTCCGATTCATTTAAACTCTGAAAAAAATTACGAATTGGCCCTGCTTAATTTAGACACGTACAACAGCATCCACAACATCACCTCGAAAAATAAAGAAATTCAGTATACGACCGATGCTGGTGCCACCTGGCAGAAAGTGTTAGTCACTCCGGGGGCTTACGAAATCGAGGATTTGAATAAATTTCTCAAGTCGGCGATAGATGCGAATGGTCACAACAAGGATGCCAGTACGATTCTTCCGAATCTAAATACTTTAAGAACCAACTTGATAATTACCGATCCGAATTACGGAATATCTTTTTCGGGTGACAAGCATTTGGCTCCAGTCTTGGGGCTTGAATTAGGCAACTACGTGAGAAGTCGAGAGAGTCAAAATACCGTTGACATTATAAGCATCAATACAATTTTCGTACACGTTGATATCATAGGCAATTCATACCTAAACAACGACACTCAGCCCACTTTATCCCAATTCCCCGCCCGGTTTCAAAATCATAGAATCCCCGCATAATTTGATTTACCTCCCGGTGACTACAAAATTAATCAGAAATATAAGAGTTTGGCTCACTTCTCAGACCAACGAGCCGTTGGATTTAAATGGAGAGACGCTCACGGTGCGTCTTCATTTGAGATCTAAAAATTTAAAAAAAGGATAAAAATGCTCGTGTTTGGAAAAAAAGGCAAAGGACTCTTTCTTAATTTTAACTCTAATAATAAAAAAAAACAAACAGTTTGACGCCAAGAAATAAAGCTTTCATCAAATTTATAACAACTCCCAGAAAATGAGTGTAGTAGAAGATTACTTAAAAATCAATGAACCTTTGGTGTACGATTCGTCGGTCGAGTCTTACACTTACCACGAATACAATCCTATCGTTGGCACCAATCTCAACAACGTAAATTCGGAAATCCGCATACATGTAGAAAACCAAGATTTGTTTCTGCACGTTGCCAACAGTTACCTCCTGATTAAAGGGCGGTTACTGAAGGACGATGACTCGGCTTACACGGACGCTGACGTAGCTAGTCTTATTAATAATGCTCCCATGTTCCTGTTTTCTAACATCAAATACCATCTCGGTGATAAACAAGTCGACGAGTTAAATTATCCGGGGTTTGGTACTCTGATGAAGGGACTGCTCACCTACGGCTCGGCTGAGCAACCGGCTCTGCTCGGCCAGTGCTGGGCGCTGGACAGCGCGGCTTCAGTCGCTGCCGAACTAACCGACAACTTGGGATACAAACAGCGGCACGCGTCCATCATCGTTGAAACGACTCCAAAGGGAAGCTTTACATTTGCCATCCCTCTGAAACACGTCATGGGGTTTTTCGAAAATTACGATAAGCTAATCGACGGAACTAAACACGTGCTCACACTCATGCGAGCAAGCGACACTAACGCCATCTTCAAAGCAGCGGCAGCGGCTAATGGCAAAGTCGTTCTAAATAGCATCAGCTGACTCGTTCCACATGTCACGGCCTCGGACGAGCAGAAACTTAAACTGTACAATCTCATCAACCACGGAGCGACCGTGGATTTAGGATTTAGGCACTGGCATTACGATAGCTGCGTGCTCCCTCAAAATACCAGCTTCACTTGGCGCGTGCTGACTACTTCAGTGTTGAAAAACCTAGGTGGATAGTTTTAGCTTTTCAAACAAACAGGCAGGACTCTTTAGTCAAAAATCCCGATGTGTTTGACCACTGTAGTCTGCAAGATGCTCACGTGACTCTAAATTCAGAAAGATATCCGTTTCTCAATTTAAATACTAATTTTGCCACTGGACAGTACGTTGGTTTGTACAGAATGGCGCAGCAATTTAGGCAGCTTTGCTACGATACCAATGACTTGAGTTTTGACTTGCTTCAGTTCAAGAAAGCCTATCCTCTCGTGGTGTTGGATTGCTTCAAACAGTCCGAGAGGCTTCAATTGGGAATCGTGGACGTACAAGTCAAACTGAAGTTTAGAGCAGCAGTGCCGGCTAACACAACCTGTCACGCTCTGCTCATTGGTGATAGGAAAATGAATCTAAAGTTGGATAGAGGCAAAGTCGAAGTTGTTTACTAAATATTATTAATAATAATAAAAAAGATATGGCGCTCAAAACGAAATCGCGAAAAAAGAAAGGCGGCTTTTTGCCGTTGGCATTGCTAGGACCGATTTTAGCTGGGATCGGAGGGTTGGCGGGTGGGACAGCGGGTGTGGTATCTGCCGTAAAAAAAGCACAAAATGATGCAAAAATTTTAGCTGAACTCGTGCGGCATCACAAGCAAGTGGAAGGTTCTGGCTCGAAGAAAAAAAAATTAAGCAAAAAAAGAAGCAAAACAAAATTACCCCGTGGCAGAGGTCTTTACTTAAGACCACCCAAGGTTTAATCGACTTTAATAAGCCTTTAACAAACTTTGATTTAAATGGATTGGCGAGAGTAATGAAAATTCCAAAATTCAGAGGTACTTTTAGTAAAGACACGCTTCCCTTAAAACTTTGGCTTACTGGTGAAAATGGAATAGTAAACTTGGAAGATTTCCAAGATGAAGACGGAAGTCATTGGATAGCTTATTCTACCATTTCAGGAGAACCTTGTTATTTCGATAGTTTTGGCAACATGGGTCCTCCCCGGTCTGTAGCAAACTACTTGGGACCGGGAATAAAATACAATTACGAAATCATACAAAACTTTGACCAGATTTGGTGCGGTCACTTTTGCCTTTTTTTCCTAAGTACCTTCTCTAAGGTACGTAATTACGAAGCTGTTTTAGATAGGATGAGACGAGTCATCTATTGAAAAGTTATGTGCAAATCTAACTGGAAATAAACGTCTTCTGGGTGAAACTCTTCGAATGCCTCTACCGCGATGAGCAAATTTCTTTCTATTACGTGAGGATTTTCTAAAACGGTAACTGTCGAATGTTCACCCTTTACTTTTTTAATGTAAAGGGCTTTCCTACCTATTTTACATTTAGCAATTAGTGCAACGCTCGGATCACTGTAGTAAAACATTGCTTTTTGAATTAAACCTGGACTCGTACACATGAAGCTCGAGAGAGGACCGGAGTTAACGAACCAATCGCTCGTTTTTTCCAGAGGGCTTTTCATGCTGAAACTGATCAGCATGAAACTGTTTTCATGCACAAATTTCTTCGTAGTCGCGTCACTTGGCAAAGTTGGTTCGCTTGGATTTCTAATCGGTTTGTTCGTGGCATTAAAGTATTCTTTCTGCTCATCTTGTAATAAACAATTGCTGTCAATAAATACCTTAGTAACTGCATATTTCGGTAAAGTAGGTTCACTTAAATTTCTAATCAGCTTGTGCGTCGCGTTGAAATATACTTTTTGGTCGTCTTGTAATAAACAATTCCTGTCGACGTACACTTTTGACGCCACGTCAGCAGCGTGCCGGGGAAAGCTATGTCCTTAATTTGCTTCTTCCTCGCGTAGAAATTCCCGTCAGCATCATCTACGTACAATGTATTTTTTTCCATACTAGAAATGGCGGAAGCCAACTCGTCGGTGAGAAGAGTAATGGCAGGAGGCAAGTCGGTTTTAAGTTTCTGAACGTCCGTTGCCAGAGTGTCGATCTGAGAATATTTTACCGTATCTTCAGGTTCGATAGCAGCTCCTACTTTAGTTACACGCTTGCTTTGCATGTTGTAGTTGTTTTCGGGGGTTAAAACGTATCCTAGTCCCGGCAGTCTTCTCGGACCGACTCCCATCACTTCACCCACTTCCCCCCTCGTCCTTTTCAATCCTTGTCCAAACTTATTGACCTACATCTTTTTTTTTTTAATAAAAGAATATTTTTCAAAATACACCGAGCCGTCGATGAGGCTTTTATTTTCAATATTATAATAAAAGGAAGAAAAATCAAAATAAAATAACAACCTCAAAATGTCTCAACTATCCTGGCAAACGAATCTTTCCAATCTCGTGCAAAAAAACTTGCTGAAAGTTAAGAACGAGAATGGTACAAAGATTAACAATGGTGTAAAGTTTTCCTTGTCTCCTTCCATACAGTTTAAAAATTTAAAGGGTTTGGGAAATCCCATTTCGAACGAAAAATCAAAATATAAAGGTTGGATTTCACCCAGCGACTCAGAAACTCAAAAACTTTTGAAAAATCTTAACTGGTACATCTGTAAAAAACTAGAGATCGAGGTTGACGAACAAAAATCCGTATCCATGACTACGTTCAATTATCCCAATTCGATACATACGGCTTACTCCTGTTACCCTTTTTGTGAAAAGGTGAACGGAGGTAACGGAGACAAACCACTCTGCCTTAAAAATTGGGTGTACGAGAATATTCACAAAACTAAAGGGAAACTTAACAAAAATGTTATCGACAAACCCTGGTTTAACTTGCCATCTTACAACGCTTTAAACTTGACCGAAGTCACTGGCAGAATTACCGCGGTGTACATCACCGACGATTCTCCCAGCAACGTGAAATTGTGGTGTAACGTAGACTTTGGAGTAGCTCATTCCGACATTTCTAATGACAAATTTCCGAGAAGACTTTATGGGTTTAGTATCTCCGTTAACATTAAAAAAATGTGCAAATAAGAAAAACCATGGAAATTAAAAACTACGACTTTTTCACACCTAAGAAAGAACCTAAAAATCATCCGTTACTACCTTCGAATATCAGATGTCTAATTATAGGCCCCGCAAATTGCGGCAAAACTAACTTACTGTTTAATTTCATATGTAACAAAAGATGGCTCGACTACGATCGGTTATATATTTACTGTAAAACTTTATGTCAATCAAAGTACAAAGCTTTGCAATCTATATTTGCCGAAATTGAAGAAAAAATTGGACAGGATGTCGCCTTTTTTCACAGTTCTCAAATAGATTTAGTTCCACCCGAAGAACTGAACCCAAAATTTTGAAACCTGATTCTTTTTGACGATTGCCTTTTAGACAAACAAGAAAACATCGAACGTTACTTCGCTCAAGGACGTAATTCGAACGCCGATGTTTTTTATTGAAGCCAGTCCTACACGAGAATTCCAAAACAAGTGGTCAGAGACAACGCAAATTTATTAATCCTTTTCCCCGTGGACGAGTTTAATTTGAAACACGTTTATGAAAACCACGTTGGCCCCGATATGGAATTTTCAGACTTTAAAACGTTGTGTCAAAATTGTTGGAAAAAGCCTTATGGTTTTTTATCAATAAACAAAACGTTAAACGAAGCGAGATATAAACGTTCGTCTTTGCCTATTAAACAAAAGAATGGAAACAAAACGAGAAATCGCAAAACTCAAAAGACGTTTAACTAAAAAGTTTTTAAATCAACGTTCGGGGGAGAGAGAACAAGAAGAATCGCTACAAGAATTTTTTAAACCGGTAGTAAGCACCCTGAAACCGAGACCGGTCCTCGGTGTAGCCACGCAAACTACGTCGATTAAAAACACTTTAGCCACGCAAACTAAACCAATTAAAAACATTCTAGCCACGCTAACTACACCGATTAAAATTTACAAAGAAGAAGATAGTGATGAAGAAGAAAGTTACGAAGATGATTATGAATCACTGGCTCTCTCACCCTCCCCTGCACCTAGTCAGAAAACTCTCTTGATTACAACCTCACCCAATATTCAAGTCTGGCTGTAACTCCTATAATGCGAATTCCACCGCACTCCAAAACTGAATACGCGACAACAGGCACCGGTCCAAAACTCACCCCTACATATTCCGCAGTGCAAGCTAGACGCATTTCTACTCCACCCGAGCTTCCAAATATCACGACGCTAAGGTCCCTCGATAGTTTGTTACCTGGTCAAAATATTGGAGACACCGCTAAATATTTCTTGATAAAATTTTTCGAAAATTCCCAAGACAGTGACCCAGTATTTGGATTACAGTATGATGAGAAAAAAGGTGAGCTGACCTTCGGTAATAAAGTCGTTAAAATCTTTGAGAATGATATAGTGGTCGAGGGGGAGCAATACGTGGGAAGACGCGGGCTTTGGAATTTGCTAGTTTTAAAAAATTTGAAAGAAACTACCCTCGCGTCGGAAGTTAAAGCAGCTTACGCGGCCATGTTAAAAAATACTAACTCTATTTTTTAGAATAATGACCCAAAAACTAACAAACCCAAATCTAATCGTAGCACCAAATACTGTTATCGCTCCAATTTGGGAAGACATGAAGAAAACAGGGACAGGTATGGTTAAAAAAGCGGGTAGTAGAGTTGATTATAAATATTACGATAACCCTAATGATTTAGTTAAAAGATTGAGACTTTTGTGCAAATCTAGTTTAGCCGGTCATGATGGGCATAGAAACGAGATGGTCGAAATTTTATCAGAAATGCAGCAAAGACAAATCATAACTGCTCGGGAAAAAAGGGTGGCTATTAAAAATTTAGGTTTAGGTTAAAAAAAATCGTATTTAAACAAAAGAACCATGGAATCAAAAAATATCAAGATGAGGTACTGTGTCAAATGTAAACGTCAAACTTCTAACGGCCCCGAGCCGTCCGTTATCATCACCGCAAAAAAAATAACAGGCAGATGCAGGTTGTATTTTGCGAGGTGTGCGGGACGAAAAGAGCTTCCTTTATCAAGTCTGGGAAATGAATCCTAAACAAACTCATAGATAAGTTACCTCTCAAAATGCATTTGCCGGGCTAACAATACTGCGGTCCATGAACTAAACTTGAAAAAATATTGGCTCGAGGAGACCCGGGAATTAATAAACTAGACGAAACGTGCAAAAAACACGACATTGCCTACTCGGAGAGCTCGGACTTGAAAGATCGGCACGCCGCAGATGAAGTTCTAATTGCTAAAGCTCAAAGAGTGAGAAACGATCTTTATCTGGCATGGAGGGAAAAACTAGCCGCTTCGATCGTTAAGAAAATAATGAAAACAAAAATTCGGTTCGGAATGGGAAATAAAAAAAATGGATCAGCTCGTAAAAGAACTTCACAAACCAACCCGAAAAAATTTTCCGAGACGGAAAGTGATTGTACTGAGCCTGAACGATCTATGGCAGGCTGACTTGGTCGAAATGATACCTTACGCTAACCTAAATAAAGGGTTTAACTACTTACTAACCTGCATTAATGTCGTGTTCAAGTTCGCTTGGGCCATTCCCCTTAAATCTAAATCCGGCGTCGACGTTACCGAAGCTTTCAAAAAGCTACTCGCTGGAGCGACACCCCCTAAAAATTTACAAGTCGATTTAGGTAGTGAGTTCTATAATAAAGACTTCAAAGCCCTACTCAAGCGTCATAACATCAACATGTACTCTACGAATTCCGAGAAGAAAGCGAGCGCGGTAGAACGTTTCAACAGAACCCTAAAAACTAGAATGTGGAAAAGATTCACCAGGCAGGGGACTTATGAGTGGACGCATATTATCGACGAGTTAGTTTCCAATTACAATAACACGTTTCATTCCGCTATAAAACTTAAACCGAGGGAACATCACGAACCTTTGCTGAGAAGAACTAGTAGTAAACGGTATTGAACAAACCCAAATTTGCCATAGGAAATAAAGTCAGGATTTCTAAAGTTAAGAAAATTTTAGATAAAGGATAGGCCCTATTTCCAAAATTTTACTAACGAAGTTTTCACGATTCGTAAAGTGCAAAAAACCAAGCCGGTTACTTATCTTTTGAAAGACGAGTCAGGTGAATTGGTGCTCGGAGGTTTTTACGAACCGGAACTCCAAAAAACTCTAGTTCCCGATTTATTCTTAGTAGAACAAGTATTACGTAAAAAGAAAAGAAAAGATGGGAAAATGCTTTACTTCGTTAAATGTAAGGGCTATGACTCCAAATACAACAGCTAGACAGACAACATTAGCAATCTTAAATAAATACGTACTTACCTTTTTCCAGTGTATTCTAACAGTGTATTTTTCCGGTGCATTTTTTTTAACATTATAACCTTAAAAATTTTTGTTCCTCAAACTTAATTTTTTCTTCCTCATTATTAAAAAAGAAGAAAAATGTTGTTCCTCTTCCTCATTTTTTTTATTCCTCATTATTAAAAAAGGATAACATTTCGTCTATTTTCATAAAAGAATGGAAAAGAAAACATTGACCTATGTGTACTGCGCGACCATTTTTCCATCGCAGGCAGAGCACCAATCACCCATCAATGGGTGTTCCATCAACCATTTAATGCGGAAGAATGTGCTTGCTTCCATGACAAGTTACCCGACTTCCTCAAGAGTCAATCACCCCCATCACGAGACGAAGGATTGGGCCACCGACAGTACGAGATGCCTCTAGTGGAGGACTGCGTCTTTGGCGATCCGATTCAATTCCTCCTATCTATACGCGTGGCACTACAAGCGATGCTGGAAGTTTGTTTGGACCAGCTGGTAAACTGCAAAGCACAGATCAGCTTGGGTATAGAGTTTACTAGGGAGGCTGCGTTCATTCAAGCGGGATTCTGGTCGAGATACTCTGAAATACATAATCCCAACGACATCCCCGCTCTCCAGGAAGAAGCATTCGTAAAAATCCAAGAATCCATCGATGCTTTCGCTGAGCGGGGGGAAGCGGCTGGGTTATCTCTCGCATCCATAACCTACTAATCAGAGTGTTAAGGTATAAGCCCCTAGGAGCATCGACGTACATCCCTCTTCCAAAAGCGCTCGCTGGCAAGCAGAAAGCGGTAGTGAACGTTCAAAATTTAAACGATCATAAGTGCTTTCTCTATTCCGTACTGGCCGCGGCATTGCAGTTGAACAATGTCGACCCGGAAGATTACCGCGAGTTTGAGGATATGCTAGATACTTCCTCGCTAACGTACCCTACTAACATTGCCGAAATCGACAAGTTTGAAAAGGCGAATGATCTATTGATCAATATCATCGGTTATAGCCGCAAAGAGGAGTTACACCCGCTTCGAGTCTCTAAAAACTTGGATGGACTACCGATCGACCTTCTCTATCTGTACGACGACGACGATTCGGAAACTTTAAACAGCCATTACTGCGCCATTACCGATGTAGCTGCTTTTCTACGCTATCGAGGTTCAGGCTCCCATGCCAAGTTCTATTGTAGGAACTGTTTCGCCGGTTTCGGAGGAGAATGGATGCTCCTGGCCCATAGGAAAGAATGGGTCAAAATTAACCAAGTTCAAGTGCTTAGATTCAAGAAGCTAGGAGAAAACTTACTCTCATTCAAGCACTTTAGCCATCAAAACCCTTTCCCTCACATCATCTACGCCGATTTTGAATGCCTCCTTCGCCCCGTCCAAACCGCTCAATCCGATGCTTCGACGAGTTCAAACACCGGAATCCATCAACACCTTCCTTGCAGTTTCGGCTACGTGCTAGTGGGGCATGACTGGAAGATTATACGTCACAAGTACCACTTGGGAGATGACACGGTCGACGTATTTTATAAATGTATGGAAAAAGAAGCTCGATATTATGCAAAATTGCTGAAAAATGCAAAATCCCTCCATCTCACCCCATCCGAAGAAACCGAATTCAAGAATGCCAGCGTGTGTCATTATTGCGGGAAAGCCTTCAAAAAATGTTATCAGAAAGCATATGTCGATGGGGTATCTAAAATACGGCTCGTCGACAATAAAGTGAGGGATCATTGCCACATCAGCGGGAAATACAGAGGAGCTGCTCATCCAAACTGCAACCTAACCGCGCAAGAGCGAAAAACCATTCCCGTCGTGTTCCACGGCCTGGAAGGGTACGATATGCACCTTCTTGTACCTGCAGTGCATAAGTTTCCGGGAAAAGTAGATGTTATAGCTCGCAATACCGAGAGGTTCCAGACCATAACCTTTAAGGATGACGTCAGCAAGATAAACCTTCGCTTAATAGATAGTGTCAACTTCTTAAACGCGTCTCTGGATACTCTAGTAAAGAACCGCAGGAACGACAAGAGCAGCTTCCCCATCCTCGAGGCAGCGTTAGACTCTGGATTGAAATCCACGTGGTTTACGGAGGAAACAACCCTTGAAAAGGCGCTGAACCTGTTAACGCAGAAGGGTGTTTACCCGTACGAGTGTATAAGCAACATGTCCGTTTTCGACGAGGAAGACCTGCCGTCGAGACACTCATTCTATTCCCACTAGAAAGTCGAGATGTTGGCTGGAGACGAGTACGTTCGGGCGCTTAACCTCTGGCTGAGGATGAAATCGAAGGTATTCCGTACATATCACAAGATATATCAAATGACCGACGTTTTTCTGCTCGCCGACGTATTCGAAGATTTCCGGAAATTGTGCATCGAAAACAACAAGCTGGACCCCTGCTATTACATCTCCACTCCAGGGTTCAGCTGGGCAGCTCTCCTTAGGATGCAGGAGCCCGAGTTGGAGCTATTCGCGCACGTCGGGAAGCACAATCTCATATCTTCCTGTACCAGAGGCGGAGTTTCGTTCGTTGCAAAGAAGCATTCGAAAGCCAATAACAAATACCTGCCTGTTTACGTCCCTAGCAAACCCTCCCAATACATAATGGACTGGGATATGAACAACCTGTATGGTTTTGCCATGTGCGCTCATCTTTCCTACGACAAGTTCCGCTACCTAACCAGGGAGGAGATTAGAAATTTGGACGTAGACACCGTACCGGACGATGCCAACGTGGGCTATATTCTGGAAGTAGACCTCGAGTACCCCAAAGAGTTGCACAACGTGCACAATGACTATCCACTTGCTCCAGAGAAGATCGACATTGGAAAAGAGCTGATTTCCCTTTATTCTCTGAATCTGGCGGAAGATTTAAACCACAAGCAAGATCAAGTCCTCTTCCAACACCAAACTCGTCCCGAACCTTCTGCACAAGAAGAGGTACACGCTTCACTACAGGAACTTGAAATTCTACCGCCGGCATGGACTAGTACTTCGACGTATCCGAAGAGTCTTAGCCTTTAACCAAAGACCGTGGATGAAATCGTACATCGAATTCAACACCACAAAAAGGCAAGAAGCGACCGCTCCTTTCTCCAAAGACTACTTCAAATTGCTGAATAATTCAGTGTTTGGAAAAACTATGGATAATAAGCAAAGTCGCCTCGACGTGAAGCTGTGTACCGACGAGAAAACGGCGCTGAAATACACTTCCCAGCCGCACCCCGAATCCTCAAGATCCTAAACGAAAACCTGGTGCAACTCAACCGCCGCGTTCGTAGCGCACTGTGCGATCTTCCGATCTACTCCGGATTTACCATACTGGAACTCTCCAAACTCTTCATGTTCGAATTCCACTACGACTACATTCGGCCAAAGTACGAAGACCACGCCAAACTCCTTTTCATTGACACCGACAGCCTCTGCTACAAATAGAAACGGAGGATATTTACCGAGACATGCTCGTGGACAAAGACCATTTCGACACGAGCAACTACCCGTCGAATCATCCCCTCTTCTCCTGCACGAACAAACAAGTGTTGGGGAAAATGAAAGACGAAATGGGCGGCGTCCCCATCTTGGAGTTCATCTGACTCAGGTAAAAAATGTACTCTATTAAACCTCTGAAAAAAGAGGATGTCAAGAAGGCCAAGGGTATCCAAAGCTCGTTCGTCAAGAAACATTTGAGCTTCGGCGACTACGAAGCGGCCCTAAACTCTGCCGCACCTCCTCAGAAGGGAAGCTGGGCCAAGATTTCCAGCGTCGGGCACGAACTGAGTACCGTTAGAATATCCAAATCCCTCCTCTCGCCTTACGACGACAAGAGGTACATCCTGGACAACAGCGAAGATACGCTAGCCATCGGTCACTACGATACCGGTGCTTGGGATGAATACGTGGACGATTTCGACTCGGACGTGGACGTGATGAGCGACGAGGAGGGAGAGGAAAAATTGTCCCTCCAGTTGGAAGAGCGCGAAGCGCAAATACTGACCGAAGCGAAAATAGCCGAAGAGAATGAGAAAGCCGTCCGCAGGTTCACCGTACTGGAGAACCGCCGGAGAAAGTTGGAGGATTTCGAGGTGTGGAAGAAGGAGATTAGAAAGAAAGATGCCGTCAGTAAGAAAAAAGCGCGCGCACTTGAAATGGAAGTGCAGAGGGAAGCTAGGTTAAAGAAAGATGTCACTAGTAAAAGAAAAGCTCAAGCTCAAGAAACGAAGGATGAAAGAGTGGCTAGACTAGAGAAAAAAGCCACTACTAAGAGAAAAATTCAAGCTGAAGAAACGAAGGAACAAAGCGCAGCTAGACTAGAGAAAAAAGCCGCTAGTAGAAGAAAAATTCTAGAAAACGAAACGGAGGATGAAAGAAAAATTAGATTGCAGAAAAAAGCTGCTAGTAAAAGAAAAGTTCAAGCTCTAGAAACGAAGGAGCATAGAACGGCTAGACTACAGAAAAAAGCCGCCAGTAAAAGAAAAGTTCAAGGTCTAGAAACGGAGGATGAAAAAAAATTAGATTGGAGAAAAGATGAGCTCATGAGACCAGATTATGATGATCTCCAAGCCAATTGGATTTAGGCCTAATGGGGAAACCACGTTAAAAAAAAAAAAAAAAAAAAAAAACGCGCCATATGCTTTACCTCCTGGGTGGTGTGGAAAGATGCAATATTATCATATCTACGTTTTATCGCACTTATGAAATGCACAGGTAAACATTTTTTTAATAAGGGGCTTCAGAAATTTCCAATATGATTTGTTAAACTTTCATAGCACCAACTTGTCTGTTTACTCAAGTTTAGGCAAGCCCAGGCAAGTTTAGGGAAGTCTAGACAAGTTTGTGACTACATTTCCCACCCAATTTTTTAAATTTTTTTTTCAAACCCGTTAGGATTTTAATTCAAGTTTAGGCAAGCCCAGACAAGTTTAGGCAACTCTAGACAAGTTTGTGACGTCATTTTCCCACCCAATTTTTTTTATTTTATTTTTTTCAAACCCGTTAGGATTTTAATCCACACACATTTTCATTAAACATTTTAACTGGTTGGTAAATAAAAAAAAATAAAAAATTTGTTAGTTTTTCTTTCTTTGGCTTACCAACGATTTGTTAAACTTTCATAGCACCAACTTGTCTGTTTACTCAAGTTTAGGCAAGCCCAGACAAGTTTAGGCAAGCCCAGTTAGGCAAGCCCAGACAAGTTCAGGCAAGCCCAGTTAGGCAAACCCAGGCAAGTTCAGGCAAGCCCAGACAAGTTCAGGCAAGCCCAGTTAGGCAAGCCCAGACAAGTTCAGGCAACCCCAGACAAGTTCAGGCAAGCCCAGACAAGTTTAGGCAAGCCCAGTTAGGCAAGCCCAGACAAGTTCAGGCAAGCCCAGTTAGGCAAGCCCAGGCAAGTTCAGGCAAGCCCAGACAAGTTTAGGCAAGCCCAGACAAGTTTAGGCAAGCCCAGACAAGTTCAGGCAAGCCCAGACAAGTTCAGGCAAGCCCAGACAAGTTTAGGCAAGTCTAGACAAGTTTGTGACGTCATTTCCCACCCGATTTTTTTTTTCAAACCTGCTTTAGAAATTTCCAATACGATTTGTTAAACTTTCATAGCACCAACTTGTTTGTTTACTAAAGTTTAGACAAACCCAGACAAGTTTAGGGAAGTCTAGAAAAGTTTGTGACGCGGTTTAGCCATCTTGGACTTCCGGTGCGCCGCCATCTTGGACTTCCTGTCCGCATGGGCGCCGCCATCTTGGATGACGTCACTTCCGGTCCGCATGGGCGCCTCCATCTTGAATGACGTCACTTCCGGTTCGCTGCCATCTTGGAAAATGGCTCAAAAAGGTAGCAAAAGGACTCAAAAAGGTAGCAAAAAGCACTTTCCCACCCTCGTCCAGATTGACGAATGGTCACTTCCTGTTTACATGGGCGCCGCCATCTTGGACCGGAAGTGACGTCACTTCCGGGGGGGGCGGGGTGGTTCTGTCCTCGTATCGCAAATACCCACTACTTACATGCCATATCGAGTGTAGCTATCCAATTTATTAGCGCAATTTGATGCAGAAACACGTGCATACTTCGTAACATCTTGGCCAAAGCCTGCCCTCACTCAACAATCCTTTGAAGTTTTCAAGACCTCCCTGCGTTGTTTGGCCCGGTGCCTCATGACTAGATTTTTGGCAGCAGATCAGGGCACTGCGGGCGGCAGTGACCGTCCACGCCGCACTCGTGGCACATAACCACCCTCTTCTTTCCACCCAACGTTGGAGCTGTAGAAGCCTTTAAAGGTACTCTGTTATGGCTCTTTTGTTGGGATGGCAGCGGGTCTGCGGTGGAGAGCTGGCTCGCTGCTGATTCGAAAGATTACGAGTCGGCTCATACTTCTTGCCATAAAAACCACTTGGATCTAAGCTCGGCATAGTACAAGATGGAATATTAGTACCGACACTCGGACGAGAATCATATGAAGACTCAGCGGCTTGTACATTAATAAAATCGTAAACCCTTTCAACTTACTGGTTCTGATTACCGATTCCACGTGGACGGGTTGGCGGTTGCCAGGACAATTTCAGTGCTATACGTGATTTTGCTGTAGGCGGATTTTTGTACAGGCGCTGTTTCAATAAATATCTGCATAGCTCAGACCCCTCCTCTGCCAAGTGCTTTAGCGATATGAATTGTTTATTTCAGACGAATGCTCGAAAATCAGGGTGAGCCTGATCAATTACACGTTCAATCTTGACTTGCTCCGACACTTGCGGGTTGATCCGTTTATAATATCCACTAAAACATCTTATAAACCAAATTTTCATCGGGGTGTTGAGTACGCATCTGTAGTGCACGAAAAAGTTCGTTTTTGTAGTCCGCACCCTCAAATTCAAGATAAAATGATATTAAAAAGTTTTCCCAACTGTTGAATGGTCCATGAAAACGGAACTACTTTTTTTGTGTGAGAAACCAACGGAATTCGTATAATAGTTATCAACACATAATTGTCTGACAATTGAAAAGCTTTTGAATACTTTTCCAGACCCAATAAAAATTGTTGAGGTGTTTTAGAATCTCTATGCCCTGAAAAACTTGGTACAGGTGCCGGGGGGGAGGGGGGCTTGAAATTAGACACACTGTCCATCTTCTTAGTTCTTGTAATCGCAAAAGACTAGCCTATTTATAATTGAGGTTTAAGCTCCCCTGCAGGCAAGACTGAAACATCCACAATGGAAGGTGGAGGTGTGGCAGTGCCACACTCCACAAAATCACCATTAAAATTCACATTGTGTATATTTGAAAATATTGCAGGAGGCGAGGGAGGGTCGGGCTAGGCCGACTCCAAGCCACCCACAGGTGTGCCATTTTCATGTGCAGCACCACATATAAGTCAATTAACACAACAGTGGGTGAAGCTGTCCTAACCAATGGTGGTTGACGCACACTTAATGTAACGCCGCACATCGAATGCTGAAAAACAGTTGATGTTGAAGTCACAGCGTGAGAAGAGAACTTACATTCGTGGTCATCACCAGATAAAGGTTGCACAACATTAGATAAAGGGAGACCCACGCTAACAGCACACGAACGAGCTATGTTCTGGAGTGAAGCTTGCGAGCGATCAGGTTGAAGCCGATCGTCGTACTGAAGTTGCGGTTGTTGATTCCCGCTAGCCTGAAATAAAAGTTTATGCAGCAAACAACTTTTTGTAGCCATATCAAAAGGCGCTGCAGAAACATAGATTCAAAAGTTAAAGCACTAATCGTATGACCAATGACCACAGTAGGTGATGCAAAGAGAGCGTTACGCAAAACAGGTGGTGACGGATAATGCGACGAAACACTATGATGTACACTGGTAACGCTATAATTTTCGAAAACAACATTATTTTCTACTCGCACCATTGGCTTATCATTGCCCACCAGCAATAATCTTTGCATATTCATGTCGGTGTAGCCAGTTCAAGACCCCGACACGGCATTAAATGAACCCTTCATCACATCACTCAGCAAAGGCACAATATCATATTTTTGACTCAATACCACTCTCTACTGGTGGTGGTTGCAAGTAATTAAGACCCACAGTTGGTGAAAAACGAAATCTAGCATGTAAATCTTCACTAGGCCATGTTTCGTCAACAACTGGAAAAACAGGTGACACTGCACCTCTTGCTGTACTAGGCACCGACACAGAATCAAGGGCGGCGTCGGACCATTATTCGAAATTACACCAACATTATCAAAATGTTGGCCATCGGGATTGGGAAAACGCTTCCCGAATCACCACTACCGTACACTGCAGCACCCCACAAAGCCAGAAGAAGTGGAGAACCACGACCACTGGCGTGATCGCTCTTACCAAACTCTTCTTCCATATTTGAAAAGTCACAATTGATAACACAGTTCAATAATTACGACCACAATTAGTGCACGTCTGCACAATGCCGTAAAAAAAATTGTTCATCCACTAACTTTGTTATGGGCAGTTTAAACTGTCAATTCGTATAAAATTACACAGCAGTAGCATAAATATACTCAATAATCAGCTAATTCACCCAAATTGCAGTTGATGTTTGCCGTAGAGTTCCGCCATTATCCAGCAGAGCAACCGCTCGTTATGGTCGAAGCACAGGCGAAGCACGAACGTGCACAAAATTGAAGCAAAACACAAACGCTAGCCGCAAACCTAAGTGAAAGTTGGTTTAGAGCAACGCTCCAGAAAGGTTCGTGATTAAAGTTCGATCCAAAATTAACGTCACAATAACAGCACAATGTATAAATAGTTAGTAATAAAAAAAATCGGTCGATCCCAAAACAAATGTTCAGTCCCAGTTCAAAAATTAGCACGGTCCCCCTTCATGTACAGTCATCATATAACGTGGTAGATAGCCAAGGAACACACAAGTGGGTTTGCATCCGAATCGACCAGTTCTACCCAAGCTCTAGGGGACACTTGGGAAGTATGACCTGTAGGTAAACTGTAGCTAAGTACAGATTATAGTTGAAGTTATTGCTAAAAGTTACTCTACTTACTAGCACACACTAACTGGCATTAATAACTAGCAGTGATCCAGCTTAATAGTAGCCTATCATAAATTAGCAAGACAATGTCATGACCAACCATTACAGAATGCTAAATATCGCTAAAGATCCTGATTGGGGGGGGGGGGGGGGCCCCCTTGGGTATTTATACCCGATTGGCCGCTCACCAACCCGGATTTAACCCGTTTCTACAGAATCGCGTTTCTATCGAAATTTACATAATTTCTCTCGAAATTGCATCCGATCGAGAAAGCTAACTTTTAAAGAAGATGAATGCAATTCCCCTTTTTTGCCCTCCCCGCAACTGCCTGAGATCCGGCATGACGTAATCATCCCATGGCTCATTCAGCCGTTTGATGAAACCCTCACTGAGGATAGTTTGACAGGTGAGAATCGGTCCGACCAGCGCCAAGGAGGATGCATTAAATAATGAAATATTGTTTAGACAATGGGCGGCTATATAGCCCTATATAGTTCCCCTAGTAACATGAGAATATAAAGCAACATAGCACTTCATAGGAACACGTTGTAAGATGATTGATGCGTTAAATGCAACGTTTATATTTTAAGTACGAACCTTGTTTTTAATCGTTTTTAAAAATACGTCTACTGGAGCAAACATTTTTCACTGCACATTGTCATGAGATGAACCATAAATTATCTTTCTTCATTGCTAAAATTATTTTTTGTGTTGTACGTAGCCATAACAACGTTTCACAATGATCATTCCCATTGAATTCAATGCTAATTCATGGAGGAACTCGATCGTATTATGTTCGACATCAATCCTATTGTGTCCTTGGAACAAGCGCTGCCACACCATACGAAATATGTGGAAGCATCCTTGGTAACGAGTAATGAATGGTCAAGCGTGCACCTTGCATGCACCTTAAACAGGCGAGCGAGTCCACAACTTAAAACAATCGATGGTCACATCAAATCATTCTCTTAGCGGCCAGAGTATAGTCATACTCTTAATGTAAAAGCACACAAGGCATTTGAACCCTCAGATCTTTCTAATGTTACTAATCCGTCATTTGCAGGAGTGCAGCTAACAGTTTGTCATTCTCACAATGTGAAAGCTCATAAAGCATTTGCACCCCTCAGACCCTTTAACGTTGCAAATTCGTTGTTTTCATAAGTGCAGCTAGCAATTCGCCATTATCACAATGTGAAAAATCGTATAGTATTTGCAATCCTGAGGCCCCTTTAACGTTGCTAATTCGTAATTCTCACAATTTTTAATCTCGTAGAGCTTTTGCACTCCTGAGACTCATCTAATGTTGCTAAATTGTCTCACAATGTGAAAGCTCATATAGCATTTCCAATTCTGAGAACCTTTTAATGTTGACAATTCGTCATTTTCATGAGAGTAGCTAGCAATTCGTCATTATCACAATGTGAAAGAACATATAGCATTCGCTATCCTGAGACCTCTTTAATGTTGCTAATTCGCCATTCTCACAATGTGAAAGCTCATATACCATTTGCAATTATGAGACCACTTTGGTATTAACAATTCGCCAGTTTCATGCTTTTAAGCATTTCAGATTTCTCACAATATTAAAGCTCAATGAGCATTTGCATGACCCCTCAATTTTGGGACCCCCAAAATGTTGCTAATTCGTTATTTTCACAATTTGAAAGCACTCGAGAGCATTTTAGAGTTATCACAATGTGAAAGCTCAAAGAGCATTTGCATGACCCCCCATTTCGTGACCTCCAAAATATTGCTAATTCTTCATTTTCACGCTTTGATGCACTCGAGAGTTCTTACAATGTGAAAGCACAAGAAGCATTTCCACGGCCCCTTGAATGACGTTACTTTCGGTCACGTGACTTCCGGTTTGGCTCCCATATTGTTAATTCGCAAATGGAGGTATTATTACCATATTTAGGTAGCAAAAAGCCATCACGATGACTTTGAACCAAGTCGATTGGCGGACATCTTGGAAAATGGCCACACTTCCGTTTTCATGTGCGCAGTCACCTTCGATGACGTCATTTCTGGTTTGCATGGGCGCCACTATCTTGGGAAATGGCGGCACTTCCGGTTCACATTGGCGCCACTATCTGGGAATATAGCTGCCTTTTTGGTGACATGACTTCCGGGGGTGGTGGGAGGGTTTGTCCTTATATCGCACTTGGCACTACTCTCTGTATCCCCCAAAACAAACTGAAAGACTAGATTTCATTCCTAACTTGGGACTAAGGATGTAAAAATATGTAAATTTATTGATAAGTAATTTTCTTGACAAATCAACCACAGGTATTATCCTATTTCTGCTGTCTAATTAGTCTCTTACCTTCTCACGATAAAGAATCTCCGTCCCACTAGACCACAATAAATGGCGATATTTGAATACGTCAAGGCTTTCTTCTGGGGCGGAAAAATAAATCTGGAAAAAAGTTGGTTTATTTTCAGAAAGTAGACAATGACAAAGTAGAGATTAAGAAAGTTAGATTAAGAAAGAAAGTTGCAATGGTGAATTGTTTATAAGATTGTATAGCCTTTTCAAGTTAGTATTCTGATAATAATAAAGGAAAGAAACAAAAAACTGGCCAACTTTCAGTATTCCGGTTTCCTGTTTCTGGACAATATTGGACCATATCCACAACGCATGGACGTGTGAATTAATCTGCAAACGTATGAACCGACATCATACCATTGCAACAGTTTTAAACGACTCACTGCAAAAGTTTACAGCATAGAAAAACACATTGAAGATATTGAAAAAACCCAAGAACTTCTAAATGTTATTCAGCATCAGCAGATGTACGGGCATGAATTTAAAGTTGAAACTTCTTTACAAGATTGTCGTCCAATTTGGTATAAAAATAATATATAGGCGATAAATAATAAAACAAACTACCATGTGGAGGACTAATTCTATGGACTCGACATTTTTAGATCATGCAGAATGACTTAATGAGATAATGGAATATGATTAATTTGTCTCGCTCTAAATGGAAGAATTGTTGCGCTTCTGAAGTTTATGTCTTGTTGCTTCTGTTCTTTACATACACACATTAGAGAATGTTAGAGGAGCTGTGTGGTGCAGATGTTGAATGCTTGTCTGATTTCTACATTCCTTAAGAACAGGATGTTTTTCATACGTCCAAGTACTGAATGGATAGTGGCCAAATTTGTTTTGATTGCCTGGCAATTGCAACGAAAACATGTACACATCAAAACATTTCTCCGAGTCGTCAATAGATGATGCTACCCTCCCGTGTGCTTCGAATCTACCATCGCTATGATACGTTCAGCAATTGGTCGGCTGCTGTATAAAACCCAGTAAAAATAAGCATTCCTTGGTGTATTCCATGGTGCAAATGTTCAATGTTTGTCTAACTTCTACATTCATTAAAAATAGGTAGTTTTTCATACATGGACTATTAAGTGGATTGTGTCCCGACTTGTGTAAATTCCCAGACAATTGCAACGAAAAAGTGTACACATCAAAACATTTCTCTGAGTCGTCAGGATATGTAACTGCCATCCCGCCCACCTGGAATCTTCAATTGCTGCGACACATTCAAAAATTGGTCAGCACCTTTTTAAAACCAGAGAAAATAGTATCGCAGTATGCTGCTGTGTTTTGTTTTGTATTAGGTCTATTGAGTAAACACAAATGCTTGTTTGCAAACATGGTTGTTAGGTCACATTTATTGACTAGACGTTGTCTGAAAAGCAATGCTGAAAACAGATCATGACAATGGACAGGTAGTAAAAACAATACTGATCCAGTTGTTGTAGCTAATGGAAGTGCTGGTGCAAGTTTTCACACTGATATCGTCTGCATACCAGATGTAAGCTCCGCACCAACCCCTGATATATCAAAAAATGAGTAGAAGCATCATAATACAAAACTCGAATCCATTCTTGCATATGCTAATTTTGATGGCGTAGAAAATGGGTTGAAAAGAAATAACTTCTTTTGTCCTGGATTTCCTGGGAGAGAAAGGGAAATCTATAAAATTACCGAATATAAAATTATTGGCGTTTGGAAACGAAAATTATAAAAATTCAATTGAAGGCAAATTCTGTATATACGTCACTGCAATTGGGCTAGTTTTGAGTAGGGTTAGTTCATCCAATCATTTTAAATTTGTTGTAAACAAAGGTAAAGAAGCAATAGTTCATAAGAAAAAGTTACAAGGGTCAAAGTTTCTCCTAACTGAAGACCTCCCTCAGTATGTCAGGACTATAAGGAAAAGACAGTGGCAACAAACTAGTTGTGATAAGGATAGAATGATGGAGTTTATCTTGTATTTCATACCGTAAAAAATAATTGCTGTATTTATAAATTCAATGATGATTGGTCAGACCTGGCTAAACTCTCTGGAGGCCAATTGAAGAATTTGGTTTGCATGCGTTTTAACGCAAGAAGTGTCATCAGGAACATTGGCTCCTTTAAGGATCTTGTGAACAGCAATACCTTTGACATTATTTTTGTTGTTGAATCTTGGCTCACTGCTGACTTTACCGATTGAATGCTGATTGACACACGTTTTTATTCTGTAGTTAGACGTGATAGGGGTGGCAGGGGTGGGTTTTTTTTTGCAATCCATCGGGTGGAAATTCCACTTGCCCTGGTCGAGGTATCCACAAAAGCGGAGTGTTTTTATTAGTTTTACTCCAGCATAATATCAATTTTATCTTGGGGTATCTACCAAACAGCTATTGCAAGGGCACAATTCTTAATATGTGTGAATTCATTGTTGATGTCATGAGCCCTGTTCATTCAAACATCGTTCTGGGCAATTTCAATCTATCCACTATTGAATGGGATCGAAATCATGCCAGCGATAGTCACCATGAGTATTTCCTCGGCCTTATTGCCCCACTTGGCCTATGTCAGTTGGTTGACAAACCCACTAAGGGGGGGGGGGGGGCCTCAACATTTTGGACATTGTCCTTACACATGAGGACCGACTGGTTTATGACCTTTCTGTAGGTTGTCATATTGGCAACAATTATCACTGTGCGGTGTCTTTCTCACTGAACCTCTCTTGTAATATAGATGGCACCAATTATCCAGTTACCACTGATATTCATAAGGGAACGATAAACTTTGAAAGTCTACGAAATTCTTTAACTATAATAGATTGGGACCAACTCATATTTGGGGTCCACTCCAACATTGAGGAGACCTGGCACTGTTTCCACAGGGTCCTGACGGGCCACATCGAGTTTAGTGATGACCAGCCCCAATTGAGCACTAAAAGGGGACGTTCTAGTCCATGTAATATTGCGAAGCTTAATCAAACTCAAGCGTTGGCACTGTTGGAAGGCAATTCCTTGCTCTGAAACTCTGGTTGCTTATAGCGCAGCCCGGAAGGAATATTCTATCGCAACTGAGACTTGGCATAAGCCAGGGAGATCTCCGCCTTATGTGAGGGTAACAATGCAGCACTTTTTAAACTTTATAGGAAAATCAATTCCCAGGCACGTACGATACCTCCATTTAAATTGGGAACATCCCTTATAACGGATAACCGGGTAAAAGCCGAACTCTTATGTGACATTTTATCTTCTAATGCAATCGTGGATGAAGAAAACCAGGAATTGGCCTGCCGTCAACTTTTGGATACTGAAACTTCATGTCCTCAGGTCACGTTTACACTGTTTTCGGTAATTCACACTGTTAAAAAACTTAAACCAAGTAAATCTTGTGGGCCGGATGGTCTTTCGGCTTTCTTGCTCAGAGAACTAGTGGGGGTTCTTAGTTGTCCCCTTTTTAAGCCTTTTTCCCTCTTTTATTCCCAGGGTAAACTTCTGGCAGTCTGTAGTTCAGCAAATGTTATACCAGTGTTTAAAAAGGGATCCTCCTCTGATCCATCAAACTATCGTCCTATTGCCTTGACGTGTGTGGCGTGTAAGATCATGGAGTCTATTATCCGAGACAGTATAATCACGGTTTTTGACTTCCATTTGCTCATTACCCAGGAACAGTTCAGCTTCCTCCCAGGTAGATCTGCAATGCATCAACTATTGGTGGTCCTTGACAGATGGACCTGGGCACTCAATAAGGGAAACACAACGGATATTTTGTACTTCGACTTTAGGAAGGCATTCGAGTCCGTGGTGCACCGTAAATTTCTTCTTAAAATCAAGGGCTCCGGGATAAATGGTTATCTTCAGAATTGGCTTGCAGCATTCCTCACCCACCGAACTCAACGGGTACTTATATCAGGTGTTCACTCATCTTGGGTGTTCACTCATCCAGGGCTCTGTTTTGGTCCCCTACTTTTTCTAATTTACCTGAATGATCTGAAATTTACTGGGGATCTTTGTTATGGGTATAAATTTGCAGATGACTTGAAAATAGGCATGGAAAATTACTCCCCTACCTGCTCTCTGGCCCTTGAGACCGAGATGCTACATGTTGAAGACTGATCAAATAAATGGCAACTCTCACTTTCAGCCCTGAAGTGCCTTTCCTTCCATGTGGGCAAACAGAACATGTTTAATCAGTATAGACTCGAAAATCAGGCACTTCCCTTGAAATTTGAGGTGCAGGACCTGGGAATCTGGTTTACCCAAGACCTGAAATCCTCCCTGCATTGTACTGTTTTTTTTAATTAATTCTTTTGAGCCTTAAGTCAGCCGAAGCAAGTTAATACTTGTGTGGCTGAACCGGCTCAATTTTGAACATTACCAGACTTTTAGAGTAGAACAAATATCTGGTAAAGGGAGGTGCCAACCCGGGGATTCGATACGGGAAACCTCCGATCTTTGTAGGGGCCGAAAGATTATCCAGAATTGGCTAGAATAGTTCCCAGAGCCGCTGAAGGAGCATGGTAGCCTATCACGCTACCCTGGCCGGCAGATCTGTGCCGATGCATACTCCCATTCTGCTATCGTCAATAGGTGTTTTAAATCCGGTAATGCCCAAATTAAGATTTGGGCATTTAAGTTTTTGTGCGGCCTCTTCTTGAGTATACCATTTCTGTTAGGTCCCCTTATCTTGCTCGAGACATCGATGACCTGGAGCGTGTCCAGCGTGGATTTAGGAAAGGTCTCCCGAGTTTTCGGGATTTTAACTTTGGGCAACGTTAGTCTATGGCTCGCCTGTAACCCCTCGAACTGCATAGGCTAAAATTTGATCTTACTATGGTTTTAAGATTCTGCATGGACATATTCAGGTCGACCTCCCCTTATACGAGTTGTCTTAAATCGCACTAGGTGACACGGTTGGAAATTATTATATCCCAATTCTCATCTGGACTGCCGTCGTAACTTTTTTCGGCCCTGGTCGTCCCGATTTGGAACGCCCTTGACAAGGACATTGTAAATGCAACAACCGTGTCAGGTTTTAAGAGGCTCCTCCAACAGGCTGATCTCTGTATATTTCTTAAACGGCCTGTTACTACATAAAGGAATGCATCACACACAGCTTAACCTCAAGGACCAGAGTAAGCGGCTCACCCCCCTTCTGCCATCCTTCCACTCCTGTGGTAATTTTTTTGTGTATTTGATTAATATTATTAGACCAAAATTCCATGAACTCAAAACCATAAATTTGTGAACACAATCACAAATGAGTGTAATCGCAATCAGAAAAATAAAAGTTTTACTGATATTCATGGTGACTCAATTTTAAGGCCGATAGGCAGAAAAGAGATATTACTTGAGAGGTACTACAAAAACCTAATCAGTAATGTAAAATTTTTTCGGAATTGACGAACTTTTTTTGATTCTAGCGACTATGATTTGTAGGTAGGCCTATGCAGACACTTGGTTGAATAGGAATCATAGTAATGGCAAATTTGCCCTCTTTTGGCTACCAAGTTTTTCGGAAAGATAAGCTCGCATTCTGTAGGTAAGGTAATGGTGTAATATGGTGCCAAAGGAGCTAAATCCAACAAATTTACAAGTATGACCTAGAAGTTATTGGAACCTTATTTAATTTGGAAACAGTAAAGGTATTATGTTAGTGTCGTATCTTTCTACCTCTCTACACCGTGAGATGTTGATGATTTTGGGATATTTATTAAGTTGCTTTATAAATCAAATCACGTCGCATGGTCCAATAGCAATACATACAATTAAGAGGTTAATGGTGGCTAAAGCCCTTCAGTAACAGGTAAGTGTAAATAATATTTATAGCTTTAATCAGCGTCACACTCACCCCTCCTAAATATGAGCGAAATCATCATTAAATATTTTTGTTCCTAAAGCGTTTTACTAACCAAAGCAAAACAAAATTAATGAACAAAATCAACAAAATTGCCAATGCTGTAAAACAACAATGAAAACAACATACGATGCCGCATTAACAGTGCAAGGATAATTGCCAAAACTAATGATAGTTGCAGATTGCAAATCATAATTTGTTTGGCTACAATATACTTCACCTAAGCTAAAACACATTAATAAAGAATTCAAATGCTTCGCTGCCTTTCTAGTACAGCCCAACTGACTCAGAGATTTGAGATGATCCTTCAGACATACTGGAAGAAGTCTCCGTACAATACCTAACGTTTGCGACGAAGGATCAATTCGTGTGGAAGGTTTAGCATTCCAATATTGGGGTTTTGCTAGTGTGACTATGACGTAAACCTTGTGGAAGCAGAATAGGCAGATCTTCATGTGATGTAATTTTCACTCGCATTAACCTACCAGGAAACAACCGATTCAGTAACGTAGTTTCATGTTGGTTGAAAATCTTCCCAGTCGTTGACTGGGGAAAAATAAGTTTCATATATTGCCCACCAAGGCAGCAAACATCCAATGTTTTCAAAGAGAAATCCCATGATTCTTGGGAACCAATTTTAGACCTTAACTGACCTTCATGATGCCTCCAAATTAGTATTTCGTCATGTGGTTGGATTTGAATTGAGGATTGCCTGTTTCTTCGATAATTATTCCCTGTCTCATGTCAAGTGAAGTGAATATTTGGTAAAATTTCTGTGAAGATCTTCATGGCCTGCAGATATATATACAGAACAAGCTACCATCTCACTATCTCTTACAATTATTGAGTTTGACGTTTAAACAATAATTGAGGCCTACGTCATGATCGTAAAGATGAGGAAGGTTTAATCAGGCGAATTAGTTGTGCTTAACTAATAATGCAATGTGATGATAACATAAACGAAAACATTAATGACGGTTTACATTGCATGGACGAGATATTTTCACAAATAGTACGCTGTGTAATATCCTTCTCCAGACTGATTTATCCCTAACAATAGTTGACCAACCCTCCTATCCTTTTTCCTATACAGAAAGTTGTCAGCAGCTCCGGAAATTGTTTAGTCTGCAAAAGTTCATAGCTCCGTAGCTATTTATCAGGACATATCAACCTTTGCTTTGTAAAGGCAACGACGCACACTTCTGAACTGGAGAGAACATCTATATTATTAGTAAATTTCAGGCGGTGCTACACTGCAAGGGCCGTCATGAAGATATCTCCGACGTTTAAGTCTGTAGGGTCATAGCGTATTTCGAGAGTCTTTTTTTCCACACATTCAAGAACAAATTGGTTAAGTGTGTCAATGCGTTCTGTTCGGTGCCTCTCTACGATATCGTTCTCACTCGTGAATCAGTGAGATTGGCACAGAATTGCATTCGTGACAAAACCGGTTTCCAAAAGTAACTCCTTCATGCACACACATTCCGGGGAAATACTTTGAAGTCAACTTCTATTGTTGATAATGAAACTGTTTTTTGTTTCCACTACAAAAAGAACGCAAATTTCTCCATATGTTGACATGGTCCCAGCGACTGAATGAAGAACAGTTCAGTCAGAAGCAAAACTCGTATCGGCAAAAACTTCAAGTTGATCAGCCTTTATTTTAAAAACGAGTTCTTGTTTAAATGTTATTTTTAATTATTAAGCACACGTTTCTCTGCACACTAATCGTATTACAAGAGTTAACTGGCTAACTGCATGCTATACGAGGGTGTTCACTACACAGGAAATGTCTGCTCATGTACCATTACCAATGTAGGTGCCTGAATTTAAGATTTTACCTTGAAGTAATTAACACAAAACTAAAATCAATATCATTCGCTTTTGAAAACTGTCCCAAATAACATATCAAAAGCATACCAAAATATGGTTGGTGTAAAGATGCTATTTTTTTTTCAAAAAGGCGCCTTTCGACACTTTCACTGTTATTTATTTAAATACTGAATTCCTTTTCACAGTTAGCAAAATTATATACCCTTTCTTTATTGTACCTCTTGAAATTTACTGTCCAACGATATAAAGTATAACTGGAAGTAACTATGGAAGTGGTACTAACGTGTTAGTGAAAAGACGCCATTGCATGAAATAATGCTTTGAATTCCCTTTCACGCTTAGGAAATTACACCCCGCGCCTTTATTGTTTTTCCTGAAATGTTCTTTCCAGTGATACCAAACACAACCAGAAGTAATACTCGGAAGCGGTACTAATGAACCATGATTAATGCATAGAATATGACATAATAGAAATCATATAGTGTCAAAATTGAAGGAATTGTTCACTTTGTGTGAATAGCATTAAATTTGGTATGGCTGTACCTGAAGGGTAACTGGGAAAAAACTATAATAGCAAGTGATTCCCCCGGGGCTGACTAATTCCCCAAAAGCGTTTTTTTTTGGCTGTAACTCCTTAATCGTTAATAACTCAGTAGCATAATATGAAGCAAAAACGTTCAGCACACAATTCTGGACAGTAAAGCTGGTATACATCTTTTACATAAAAGCAATCGTTGAACCACAAAATCGTATTTGAAGTGTGTTGCCCTTAATTAATTTGCTTGATCGCTTTTTTCAATTTGTTGTTACAGTGAATTTTGTGTTCAAAGAACTCTTCCCAGCCCTTTAACAGCTAAATCTGGACATGCTTAGGATTTTCTGAAAGGCGGCGATCTATTCTTTCCATCAATCCGTAACCGAAATTGTTAAACTTACATAGAGACCGTGCTACGCTGGTTTAAAGGTCAAGAGCTAACGACGTTGCAGCGAAATTATATGATGATTTTCTAATTCAAAGTGGTCTTACGACCCCTCTTGTAGCCCGAAATGGACCCACTTAGGATTTTCTGAAAGATGGGGATCTATTCCTTCCATCAATATTAACCGAATTTTTTAGATTAGATACAAACACAAATATCAGTAATACAATGGCTCTTTGGAATTAAAACTAGCCGCTCCACCTATTACAGCTACACCTTTAAACGGGTGTAGGCCGGTCCCTATCTAAGAGAAACAATTTTGGTTATTATTGATGGAAAGAATAGACCCATCCTTTCAAAATATCCTAAGGATGTCTACTTAGGACTATTAGCGGGCTCACAGGATCAGTTTGAATTCGAAAATAAACATGCACTCTGCTGCTACGCCATTACCTCTTTACCTTTAAATGGCTGTAGGACGGTCTCCAAGTTGAACGTTTTCAGTTAGGATTGATGGTAAGAATAGACCGCCACCGTTCTTTCATAATATCCTATTCATATCTGTTTCGTCCCATTAGAGGGCTCGCAATAGCACTTTGAATTCGAAAATCACCATATGCTTTCGCCGCTACTCAATTACTTCATCACTTTTAAATGGGTGCTAGATGTTCCCTATCAAAATCTAAGAATATTTTAGGGATTATTGTTTGGCAGCTGGGCCACCCTCTTCTAACTCTTCGTTTGGTAACCACAGCCCAACACTAATTTTGTTTACCACTGCATGACTGGGAGTAATGGGGGAAGCAAAAGGATCAGATTGTCAGATCCACAGAAATAGGTTTGACTGCATGTAGAAAAAACTTTTACTCAGAAAAACCAACAATCAGTAAAATGAGACCAAAAAGCACCTGTAAGAAACGCCTGTAAGTTTACTTTCCTACTTAAATTCATATAAGGCAAACGTGGACAGGCAGGGTAGGAGGTAAAATTCATCACCTTTATGCCAACACTGTATGAAGGAGGTAAAAATCTAAAAATATCTTACGGTTTGTTATTTGGAAGCTTACTGTTCCCCCTCTGACCCTTCGTTTGGTAACCACACCTCCAGCATTATTTCGTTTATCTCTACACCACCTATTACTAGTATAAAAAAGTCTTTAGTTTATTAATGTCTTTCCAGGGCACCCCAATAACGAGTTTACGGGTCTGGGAAAGAGACCTCAGTTTAAAACTTTGCACTGGGCACGGGAAACAACAAACGCAAATAATCTGCCAACACTCAAAACTTCGTACTGCAGCTCTCCCCTCCTACTTCGTTGACATAGAATAACCAAACCAGCAGGGAAGATTCCTCAAGCAGGGAAGCATCGGGCAGCGAACGGTACTTGCTTTTGGTACACACTAAGGTATACCCAAGGTTTATACCTGAATCTACACCTAGAGCGTACCAACATATCCTCGAGATGTAAACCCAAGGTGTATACCTTTGGCACAACTTAAGGTATACCTCAGGTATACAGGGTGTTCGGAAATTGGTGTCAAATATTTTGAGGGTCCGCTGTGTGATCAAAGATAAGAAGAAAAAGTCCTATAAACATGGGTCCGGAAATGCACCAGTCTTTAGTTACAGCCCCCCCCCCCCCCGGTTTGGGGTAAACAGTTCTTAAAGACCTCGTAATGATTCACCGTTTCCATTCCAAACTCAGGATATGTGCCATATCATACCTGGTATTTCAGTACTTCATAATACAGTATTGGGTCACACAACTTATCAGAGGGAGAGGTAATTTTCTTATGGGGGGGGATCAAACGTGGGGGAAGAGAGGAGTAACTGCTTTGGTCTTGTACTTTAATGAAACAAATTGTACATACCAGAAAAAACACATCGTATCACATTACTGTGTGATTGAAAACAATCGAGAAATGAAACATCATTAAGTAAACAGAAGATGGCTACTCAAAGTTTTACTGAGTATCATTGCATTTGCGGCTCTGCTGCAATTAACTGCAATACGCATCCGCAAAAGACCTCCTCTCCAGAACATTCTGTGACAAGCAACTCAAAAAGATAAATACAACGGAAAACAAACTAAACGTAAGCGTTTTATCATAGTAGGTGCTCAAAATGACCCCCCTCTGCCTCGATGCAGTTCCGAAGCCGCTGCGCCATGGACCGACGAACCCGTTCAAAGATTCCAGGGGTTGTGCAAATCTGGTTGCATCCATCCACAATCCTTTGGCGAAGTACATCAGCATTGGGAATTGGTGTACTGTACACGAGTGACTTTAAGTGTCCCCAAAGATAAAAGTCTAACGGGTTTAAGTCCGGAGATCTAGCAGGCCATGCTATTGGGCCTGCACGTCCAATCCATCTGTCAGGAAAGCTTCCATCAAGGTAATGTCGGGCCAAAAGGCTGAAGCGAGCAGGTGCACCATCGTGCATAAGCCACATTCGTGTCCTGACTGCCAGGGGAACGTCTTCCAGTTGTTGGGGCAAGTCATACTGGAGGAAATGGAGGTAGGTTTCTCCATTTAGGCGTCGAGGTAGAAAAAAAGGCCCTACCAAATGATCACCAACAATTCCAGCCCAAACGTTTAGACTAAATTGTTGTTGATGTCTAGATTGTTGTACCTCGTGCGGATTTGCATGGTCCCAAAGATGGTTGTTGTGATAGTTGAATATGCCATCACGTGTGAAGCCAGCCTCATCTGTAAACAGGATAGACGGCAGGAAATGAGCGTCTGCTCCACATTCATGATTCAGTCGCACACAGAACGCTCGTCGTGGTGGAAGGTCGGCCTCGCCAAGACCTTGGACACGTTGCAAATGGTAGGGGTATAGCAGGGTATGATGCAAAATGTCCCAAATCGTCGAATTACTGACACCCTCTCTGCGTGCAATGCGTCGTGTGCTATCCGATGGATTTTCTGCTATGTGCTGGAGAACTCTGTCTTCCAAGCCAACAGTTCGCACAGTTCTGGGTCTTCCAGCATCCGATGTCCGTCTCCCAAATGAGCCTGTTTCCCGTAAGCGCTGGTGGATACGACTGAACGTTCTAGCACATGGAAAATTCCTGTCTGGATACCTTTGAGCATAGAGACGTCGTGCTTCCAATGCATTTCCATCTGCAAGAACATACATGTAGTGCATGTCTGCCAGTTCGATGTCTGGATACTCCATACTTAGGGAAGTGAACTACCGAACAGTAAACGTGAACAAAGGATCACAATGTCACCTTTAGATTTAAGTCATCAAGTGATTTAACAAACCCCTGTATTAACAAGAAGTCATCTGTCAACCCCGAAATGTGGACTCTCCAAATGGTGTTCAAGGTCACCTTGTACAGATATGCGAATGTTCAATTTGAATTTGTGATTACAGTACTTTTTCGCACTCAAACGTTGTTGTTTTTGTCAATAAATGTTATTACATTCTGGAAGGGAGATCGTAACAGGGGGATAGCAACTAATGAATGGCAGAGCTTGCCCGCTGTAATGTAACTTTTAAGACTTCAAAGTTATTGTTTTTTAGAAGTTGGGTTTTCAAGGATTTTTGTCTTTAACACTTAAAACTACAAAGAATCTGAGGTGGAGATTTACCTCCAAATCAAAACCAAGTTTATGCGATGATTTTTGTGGAAGCTGGAGCGTTAGACAAAGGCAACAAACAAACTAACAAATAAGCAACCAAATTTAAATGTGTGGGTTGAGTACAGTAATGTTGTTCTCGTCGCTTCGGCCAATGAAACAAGTGATCATCCGAATTCTAAGGATTCCCCCACTTTTACGTTTTAAGCTTCTTTGCTTGAAAAGTAGAAAACAAACACATTAAATCCCTCACTTTTAATGGCAAGGATACCCGATTGATAGTGTTTGGTGCTCTCCACAGAGATGTACGTACAGTAGTTGTTTTTTTTTGGAGGGGGGGGGCACAAACTTGGAAAACGATGTAACCTACTTGGTGTTTACACGTAATGAAAGAAAGTACAGTACTACTTTCGATTGTTTTCAATCACACGATGTGGTTTTTCTACAATTTGTTTCATTAAAGTACAAGACCAAAGCAGTTACTCCTCTCTTCCCCCACGTTTGATCCCCCCCCCATAAGAAAATTACCTCTCCCTCTGATAAGTTGTGCGACCCAATACTGTATTATAAGGTACTGAAATACCAGGTATGATATGGCACATATCCTGAGTTTGGAATGGAAACGGTGAATCATTACGAGGTATTTAAGAACTGTTTACCCCAAACCTGGGGGGGGGGGGCTGTAACTAAAGACTGGTGCATTTCCGGACCCATGTTTATAGGACTTTTTCTTCTTATCTTTGATCACACAGCGGACCCTCAAAATATTTGACACTAATTTCCGAACACCCTGTATATTAAATTAAGGTATAATCAAGTATGGTATACCAAGTTATACACTTAAGATTAATACCTCAGGTATACTCATGGTGTATATCACGGGTCCCTTGAGTTACACCTTGAGTACCCAGCAAAAAAAATTCTGTAGAAAAACAACTTCTGAAATAATCTGCAGTTATTTGGCCACTTTCTGTATATTTAAAACTGCAGTTTTTCTGCAGATTTGAAACTGCAGTTTTTCTGCAGATGAGGAACTAGAGCAACAAAAAATATCATTTTCGAAATCTTAGCAGTTATTTTAGCTTCAAGAATTTCAAAGTCATAAGTTATTAGTGTAAACATACCAGCATCCTATCTACACACCATACCAAATACTTTTACATTTTACTCTTAGGCTCCTTACAACTGTTCGCTTTATAATTCCGCTTTATATACCTAGCCAATTACTAAGCGTAATCTGTATGGGCCCAGGTTTTGTATTTTGTGAATATTCGCTAAAGTAAAACAACGGTTGACGTGCCTTTAAACAATCAATTGGCGTTATTAGTTCTGCACATTCACAACCCTTTTTTGTTCCACCCAAACACGTTTACAATTTAATAAGTGAAACAACATAACATTTTTTTTCAATATCTGCAGAAAATCTACAGATTCTACCTTCAGCTTGCTGAGCATGAATAAACTGCAGAAATTCTGCAGATTTCATCTTCAGCTTTTCAGGCAATCAACATACTTTGAAAAACAGTTATAATATCCATAGTCCTAACTTTTTTTTTCAAAAAATGTTGATAGGCTGAAAACTTCTTTAGCAAGTACAAATAAATAAACAAGAACCTGTAGATAAAAGTTAACCCATTAAGAACGGCAGGCAGGCTGAATTTGGTTATACTCAGGACTAGCAAATCCAACAAAAAAAAAAGCTTTTGCCTGGCTTATATAAATAAATCGTCTCACACTCTGAAAATTGAGGAAAGAAGTTTGTGTAATTTTTTCAGAGATTTTTTTATCCCATTTTTAATTTTAGTAGCAGTTGTAAAATAAAAATGAAAAAAAAAATAAACAACTTTAAGAAATGAAGTAAGTTTGGGCATGACGTGTGCTGTCACCATTTCTACTTAAAATATTAATTTCTGACTTACACCAAAAATATCGCGATCAACAATAATAATTCCCATAAAAAGTGATAATAATGATTTTCTACCTCTAAAGGGCAATCATTTGTTATCATTGTTATGACTATTTAAAGATCTTGAAGCACCAGTCGCGTTCCCGTAGTTTGTATACGGTTTGGCCGCCCGGCTGATATCCAGGCTCCTGGACAAACGTGGCCAAAACTTAACGGAAGAGTTCTGTCGTAGTAGGCAGACTGACTGTCCTATAACATTTCGTTTGCTGGCTACCACAAGATATTGTAATCCTAAAACATTGCTTCAGCAACTGTTAAAATACGGTTAGATGAAGCTTTTTTATTTTTTTGAGGAAAGTTGCACTACACGATCATTGCTCAACTCCATATTTAGCGATGTGCTGTTAAGGCTATTTTTCCGACGATCAAAATCGTAATAACTACTAAAAACTGAAAAGCGCTGAAAATTACTTCCTTTTGGCCCTTCAATGTGGTCAGCATGACAGTTGGACGTACAAATTTCTTCATCTTTATCCATAAAAATCCAAGCCTCCGAATCCATAATAAGTTAATCTTAGTATGGAAATTTCCACGTTTACAAGTATACAAACATTGCATCGTGGACGCATTTTTGGGTGTTCCTGTTCTGGAGGGAATGGGCGCTTTTCAGGCACACCCGTTCTTAAAGGGTTAATAAACGTGATAACTTTATGATCTAACATATTTTATATTATGGAGTGTTGTTGCATACATTTTCGTCTAATTTGAAAGTTAACCACGCTTTGTTACTGCCAAGCTCTAAGAATGAACAATAACTGCAGAAATTCTGCAGATTTTACTTCACTTGCTGAGGGTGAACTCAAATAATCCGCAGATTTTTTCTTCACTTGCTGAGAACTGCAGAAATTCTGCAGATTTTATCTTCGATTGCCAAAAGTGAACAACAAACTGCAGAAAATCAGCAGATTTTATTTTCAATTGCTGAAAGTGAACAACAAACTGCAGAAAATCTGCAGATTTTATCTTCACTTACTGAGAGTGAACAACAGACTGCAGAAATTCTACAGTTTTTTATGCAGGTCCTTAAATTTTCTGCAGTTTTTCTGCAGAATATTTTTAGCTGGGTATACCCAAGGATGCGGAGGGGGTCCGTTTGCATCCTGAACGATGGAGGCATGACACACTGTAACTTGGCAACGGGCAATTGGTCAGCGGTGGACTTAGCCTTTTGCTCGCTGGCCATCCCAGTTCACTTCACTTGGGCTGTCACTGCCGATCTGCATGGAAGCGATCACCTCCCCATTGTGTTGTCCACAACACAAGGGGGTTCTGTGGCTTCCAGGCCAGCCCGGTGGGCGCTTAAGCGTGCTGAATGGTCAGCCTTTGCTGAGGCTGCTGTGTTTCAGCGTGCGGTTGAGGACTTTTCTGATGTGGATGAACTTTCCACTCATTTCACTGATGTGGTCCTTGCTGCTGCTCATGCTACTATCCCGCGTACGTCCACACAGCCGCGGCGGGTTCCTGTTCCGTGGTGGACGCCTGCTTGCGGGCAGGCCATTCAGGCCCGCCGGCGAGCGTTGCGTGCATTCACGGTCAGCCCGTCTACTGGCAACTTTGTAGCGTTTAAGCGCTGTCGTGCCCGTGGCAGGTATGTCATCCGTGAGGCTAGACGTGCTTCGCGGGCAGCTTATGTTTCGTCGATCACGCGCTCCACGCCTACTCAGCAGGTGTGGCGGAAGGTGCGCCAGATCTCGGGGAGGAGCGTGCCTTCCCCGGTTTCACAGCTGAAGGTGGCGAATACCGTGATCTCTTCTGTGCCAGATATCGCTAATTGTCTTGCGTCTGCATTTGCGCGGGTCTCGAGTGATGACCATTATGATCCTGGTTTCCTCGGGATTAAGCGTAGAGAAGAGGCTCGCTTTCTTGACTTTCGCTCCGATGGGCTAGAGGAGTACAATTTACCATTTGCCTGGCAGGAATTTGTTTCAGCTTTGTCCAAGTCGCATGACTCCGCCCCGGGGCCTGATGATGTTCACTATCAACTGTTGAAACATCTGACCCTTGCCTCCCAGCAGTTCTTGCTGGGGATGTTCAACCGTGTGTGGGCAGAGGGCTCTATTCCAGCAGCGTGGAAGACAGCAGTGGTCATCCCGATTGTAAAACCGGGCAAAGACCCTACTTCTCCTTCCAGTTATCGCCCAATCGCTCTGACTAGCTGTGTCTGTAAACTTATGGAACGGATGCTCAGTGAGCGGTTGGTGTGGGTTTTGGAATCACGGGGATTCCTATCTGTGTCCCAGTGTGGCTCTCGACGGTTTCGGTCAACTATCGATCATCTAGTTGCCCTTGAATCAGATGTGAGGGAGGCTTTTCGCCTGCGTCATTATCTGGTTCAGGTTTTCTTTGACTTGGAGAAGGCGTATGATACGACATGGCGTTATGGGATTCTCCGTAATCTCTGTAACTATGGCTTGAGGGGACAGATGCCACTGTTGCTTTCTGCTTACCTCTCAGGCCGTTCTTTTCGCGTTCGTGTCGGGGCGACTCTTTCCCGCCCGTTTGTCTTGGAAAATGGTGTGCCTCAAGGAGGTGTTCTTAGTGTCGTCTTGTTTGCTATAGGGATCAACCCCATTGCTCAGCAAGCTTCTGTTCCCCAGTCATTGTTTGTCGATGACTTCGGCCTGCGCTTTCGAGCAGCTCGCATGCAGACCTGCGAGCGGCAGCTACATCTGGCAATTAACAAAGTCCAGACCTGGGCGGTAAGTAATGGTTTCCGGTTTTCTCCGGACAAGACTGTGTGCTTCCACTTTTGCCGCCAACGAACACTGCACCCGGATCCTTGCCTGTACTTGGGACAGGCACAAATTCCTGTTGTCCCACAGGCACGTTTCCTGGGTCTGGTGTTCGATTCCAGGTTGTCTTGGCTTCCACACTTACGTCAGCTTAAAGACAAGGCTTTGCGGGCGCTTAACATCTTGCGGGTCCTGTCGGGCACTTCATGGGGTGCCGATCGCGCTGCCATGTTGCGCCTCTACCGAGCCCTTGTCCGCAGCAAACTTGATTATGCGTGTATGGTCTATGATTCGGCTAGTGACTCAACTCTCCGGATGTTGGACACTGTGCATCACAGTGGCCTGCGTGTGGCGACTGGGGCTTGTCGAACTTTTCCAGTGGTCAGCCTCTATGCTGAGGCCTCGGGGCCACCTTTCGTCATTCGTCGGCGACAGCTTGCCATTCAGTATGCTGTGCGTTTGCGTGCTGTGCAATCCAGTCCTGCTTGGTCCATGGTTTTTGGGCCAGACTTGCGAGTCGGTAGACGCAGGGTGGGTAAGGGTGATTTCCGCGATAGGCTCCAGCAGTCCTGTCAGGAGATAGCCTTTGAAATGCCCTGCGTCTTGAGGCTTGGGAGAATGCCAGTTGCCCCTTGGCTTGTCCCAGGTGGCAGTTTCATTTTTGCTCTGGCGTCCCTCCCGAAGGGTTCCACTCTACCAGCAAGGTACTTACAGGAGTTCCGGCGGCTGAGTTCTCAGTACGCCGGTTATCAGCGCCTGTTTACTGATGGGTCGAAGTCTGACGTTGGCGTGGCGTGTGCTTGTGTGTGTAAGGGTGTAACGGTTGCCCATCGCCTTCCATCAGGCTATTCTGTGTTCTCTGCAGAGCTTTTGGCTCTTGGTTTGGCGGTGGAATGGATCCTTGACCTTCAGGGCACGCATTTCATTGTCTTTAGTGATTCCATGAGTGCCCTGGAGTCCTTGGCGAATTACAATCCTCGGAACCCCTTGACACAACGTGTCCAAGCTTTGCTTTCCCGCTTGCCTGGCCAGCGGAAAACCGTGCTTTTCTGCTGGATCCCGGGCCATGTTGGGATAGCAGGGAATGAACAAGCTGATTCTGCTGCGAAAGGGGCCCTTTCTGGCCCTCTCGGTAGGGATCTCAGCCTTGTTCCCTCAGATGCCTTTCCAACTCTGTGTCTGAGGTTACACGCTTTTTAGCAAACCTTGTGGGACAGACAGGACGGTAATAAGTTACGGGCCATTAAAGGCACTGTCGAGGAGTGGCACTCGGCGTGTCGCCGCAGTCGCCGTGAGGAGGTTGTGTTGGCCCGTTTGCGAATTGGTCACACCCGACTTACTCACTGTTTCCTTTTGCGGGGGGTTGACCCTCCTGAATGTTCTTGGTGTCGACGGCCACTTACGGTCCGGCACTTACTTGTTGATTGTCGCCATCTTGATGGTGTTCGTTATCGGTTCCATCTTCCGCATGACATTGCGCGTCAATTGGGCGATAAGTCTGTTCTCCTGTCCGGTGTTTTTCATTTTTTGCAGGAGGTACAGATGTATGACAAGATTTAGATTAGGGGTTTGAATAACATCTCTGTAATGTGTGGTGTAGTGGCAACCCGGTCCACTGCACTGTGACTGAGGTTGGCGCTAATGACCAAGTTGTCGACGCGCCATTAAGCCACAATCCCCCCCCCTCGGGTATACCTTATTTAATTATACCTTAACTTCATGTATAGCAGAAGTATACCTCAATTTCTACCAAAAATATACCTTGGGTATACACCTAGGTATATGTAGGAATGCTGCAGGTGTACAATATGGTACAAACCTTGGGTATACCTTTATGTGTACCAAAAGCAAGCACCTTGGGTGTTCATACCTCTGTGGGTATACCCGAGATAAACATTTATACAGGGTGTTCCGAAAGTCCCAGATAGGCTGAATAACTTTTGAGCGGATGAGAATTGAAACTTCCACCTTTGGGGACATCGGTTAGATTGAGGGTTCTATCTTTTGGTATACAAGACATCGTAATAACTCCCCCATGGGGCCTCAGGGGGCGTAACTCAATAATTTCAAACGGGATGGAGGGACGAGCAGCACGTCATATTAAAGCCCTTGACGAGCTGAGAAAAATGGTGCAAACAAAACGTCGCTACGTTGCTCCAATCAAAAATGGCGCCCCAACAAAGTTCAAAATAGCACTTAGCATTGGAAGCATTTACGCCACTAGAAAACGATTCAGTGATATTCACAACGTGACGGAATATTCCAGATGGATAAACTGAAAGACACACATAAAATAAATGTGGTAATATTAAGGTCCCAGATTTTTTTGGAGGGGGGGGGGGGCTAAAATCTTGGTTGGGGCTAAAGTCAAAAATTTCAAATGGGAGGGGGAAATCGCCCTGCCCATAAGTAAGGGGCTTCCACCTTGTCTTATTGTACATGTACCTTTCGATTTATCACCCTGGAACAGACTTGGAGGAATTTGTGTCACGTTCGTACTTTAAAGGGGCGCAATTTTTGATTGGAGCTAGGTAGCAATGTTTTCTTTGCACCATTTTTCTCAGCTCGTTAAGATCTTTAATATGACGTGTCACTCGCCCCCTTAGTGTAGCCACAGTCAAGAACTTATTTGCCCTGCCCCTTCTCCCCCCAAATGCGGGACCGCAGCATTGCTACTTTTCCTTTACGTATGTCTTTTGTTAGACTGTTCCCTTCTCCTTCCATGGCTGGGGCCCTTGGCCTTACTCATGTGAACTCCCAGTCAAAACTCCAACATCTAGTTAAGCTTGGACAATGCTTTTCCTGCTTCTTTCTTTCTTTATTTTCTTTATTTTATTAGAGCATACAGACCCGAAGTCATGAGCTCAATGTAAAATTATACCTAAATCAGGTGGTAAACCAACAAAACCATATAACATGAGTTAAAACATTTTAAAACAAATAAAACTTACGAAAGACATATTATGCAAAGAGGAAGAACTTGGTGGTATTAGAGACCAGGCTCCGTACAAAATGACCTCATTAAAAAACAAAGAGTCTAGTATCTTTGCAGAACTTCACCACCGCACGCAAATTCCTACGGGTAGAGGCACACACAGGATACACAGTTAAAACAGATACATCTCCCAATGCCAAAGGAGGACGTCTGAAGCCAGACCAACGAGGACACCGGAAAAGGAAATGCTCCACTGTTTCAACCTCTCCACAGAGACACAGTGGCAAGGAACTCCACCCAAGTCTGAACATGTGCGCACGCAGCAGCACACACCCAGAACGAAGGCGGGAGAGCATGCCCGACTCTCTTCTGGGGAACCCACCAAGAACTGAAGGCAAAGATACGGACGGGTGCAACGCGTATAAAGTCCTACCTGTCAAACTACCTTCCCATTCCTTCTGCCACCAGAAAGAGGACTGGGCAGAAAGAACTGGGCGAAGATCACGTGGGGAGAGTGGAAACGAAACACTGTTCGTTCTGGAGACAGCACCAATCCGTGCAAGGTCATCCGCAGTCTCGTTGCCGACCACTCCCGAGTGACCAGGCACCCACAGTATGGAAACCGTAGAGCCGCTCTGTGTTGCCCCAAACAGTTTCCAGCCGATTTCAAAGGCCAAGGGATGACTGATGGTCAAAGAGCGAAGCGCTTCTCTCACCAAACCGATTCCCGCAGCAGAGTCTGAGACTACAGTGAAATTCTGCAGTTGGAGGTCCATCGCAACATCAAGCGCAATAGACAAGGCAACAAGTTCCCCGACAAAGGCAGAAGGGAGACCCGGAAGGTAATAGCTTCTAGCCAGTTTGAGGCCAGGAACAAAGATCCCAACCCCGCCCTCCCAGGAACCTGGCAGAAATGATGCATCACAGAAAATACTTAAACCATGACTAGACTTGCCACTGAAGCAAGAAAGTGCCGTCTCGCACCACACCCATGGGCAGGGAGGACTGGCAAGGGTTGGAACCGGGAAAACCGAGAAAAGAGCAGAAAGCAGAGTTGCTCCGAGACCCGGAGAACCCAAACAATCAAGCACCCCAGAAGGCAGGATACCATAGTCTAAGAGGATGCGCCCAAGGGGATCCAGATGACCCCTCGCAACCGCCCGAAAACACAGAGCACAAAGGAGTTCCCTAGCCCTGATGTGAACTGGTGGTTCTCCAGTTTCTACTAAAAGAGCCGAGACCGGAGTCGATGGAAGGCAGCCAGAAACGACACGCAAACATTCATTCAAAGTGACCTGAATGGCTTCCATGATGCGACTAGTACCTGCCAAAAATGGCAAGTGAAAATCAGCACAGGATCTAATATAAGATCTGTACAGGGTCGTAACAACAGATCGCTTAGCCACTAGCTTGTTTGAAGCTAAAGCAGATAGGATACGCAAGCGCGAAGTGACAGAAGTTCCTTCACAACAGCAACCTCTCCCTGCCAAGACAGGGTTGGATCCAGCCGAGCCCCCAAATAACGAACACTCGAGACCGAACGAACAATAGACGATCCCACCCTCAAGGAGGCAGGTAGGAGTGGACCCTGGGAGAAGACCATAAGCTCTGACTTTGCAGCAGAGAGGGCCAACCCCCTCGCCGCTAAGAGCTCAGATCCCCTTCCAATGGCGCCCTCAAGTATCTGCAAAATATTGTCAAGGTCCGCACCCACCACCCAAACAGCGACGTCATCTGCGTAAGCGACAATGTTGACCAGGAGACTCAGCTCAACCAGCACTTCATTAATCGCAACAGCAAAGAGCGTGGGACTCAGACAACTGCCTTGAGGGAGGCCTCTGTCAGTTGTCCTCACACCAGACCAATGACCGTCCACACGAGTTGCAAAACACCTCTCCCCTAGAAGAACCAGAGTAGCCTTTCGCAGGGTTTCGCTGACACCCAGGTTAAGAAGAGCATGATCCACCCAACAAACATCAACCGTGTCATAAGCTGCTCTAATGTCGAGGAACACAGCAACAGCAATGTTCCCCTGAAGCCAAGCTTCTCTAATACCCGATTCTAAAAAGAGAACAGCGTCTTGCGCGCCCCTAGCCTTTCGGAAACCGAACTGAGCTCCGAAGAACTTCCCAGACCGCTCAATAGTCCAAATCAAGCGACGATCTAAAATCCTCTCAAAAAGTTTACGGACACAGGAAAGAAGAGCAATGGGTCTGTAACTAACCACAGACGTACGCAACTTACCCCTGCCCAGAACCGGGGTGAGAATAGAGAAAAGCCAAGACTTTGGGACTGGAGCACCATCAAAAATAGTTTGAAAGTAATCCAGTAACTCAGAACGGGCTTGGACACCTAAAGCCTTTAGATGGCCATAGTCAATCAAATCAATACCAGGAGCACCAGAAGACCGGCAGAGATCAATGGCGGCATTTAACTCGCCCATGGAAATCGGCCATTCCAAGGATGAATTGCCGCTCATCATTGCCTGAATCGGCGGTAGAGGCCCTTTTGGTGAGTCAAACACACGAGAAAAATTGAGGTTAAAAGCCTCGGCCATTTCAACACCTCTGAGAACCACACCTGAGTCATCAAGAACCCAAGAGACCGCAGACCTTCTGTCCATTGGGCGTACTAATCCCCATACGCGAGATGGAGGCATTCCAGCAGATATCTCAGCGCAAAGTCGGTGACCAAAGAGAGCTTTCTCTTTGCGAAGAATGAATTTCGACTCTTCTCCCGTGCCAACAAATTCAAAACACCTTAAATCCGAGGGGACCCGCCGGAAACGCTGCCATGCCCTCCGGCGGTCACGGACCGCCAGAGTGCAACCCATAGTCCACCAAATAGGGCGAGGAGGACCAACCCGCTGACGGGGAATACCCTTTCTTCTACTAACCCATTTCGTCACCCAGGGCCCGAAAGTCCCTGAACTGACAACAGGCCTAACCGAACCCTGACTTCTAGGCAACCGACGCACAGAGTTAGCCAGTATGCCGCAGAGCCACAGGGAAGTGGTCGCTCCCTCTGAGGTCTTGCGATACCTCAAAAGCGAACAAGCTGGTAAGGGTCGAAGAACAGAAAAACAGATCCAGGGTGGATTCCTGGAGTACACCGCTATACATCCTAACAAATGTCGGGGACCCGTCATGAACGAGATCGAGGCCTAGACCATTAAGAGAGTTGGCTAAAACAAGTCCTCTGGTGTCACAACGTTTACTCCCCCACAGCCAGTGGTGGGCGTTAAAATCACCACCCAAAATAACTGGTTGAGGGAGTGAACTAACCCAGCTTTCCCAGTCGAGTTTTTTCAACCTCCCTACCACATGAACGAAGCACACGGTAATCCAAGAATTCTGCCACCAGATACTAAGAACGCAAGAGTCCACTCCAGGACAGATAGGTTGAGGATTTAGAATGAAAGGGATTTCAGCCTTAACAAAAACTCTAATGTTCGAACTGGCTGGACCACCAATTCCATTGTAACCATTGATGAACGGAGTGGTACCTGGACGAAGCCTGGTCTCCAAAAGTCCCAAAATATCTACTTCATGACATAACTTTTCAATTTCCCCTAGTTTGTTGTAAACTCCCCTTACGTTCCAACTACAAACTATAAATGAATTAAATATAACTTAAGACTAGCCTACACCTATGGCTGGGTCCGGGACGCACTCCGAATCGACTGACCCGAGCAATGCACACCCAGTCGTGGAACCAGGAACCACTATTTCGGCTCCAAGTGTTGGGCAACTATGTTCACTAGCAGTGTAAGCCATCTGCGCACAATCACCACTACTATCAGACTGCAAACCCAGCTCCACAGCACACATCAAGTTAGTTTGGTCTACAGACTGCACTTCCTGGGCTAAATCCATAGGGGGATCATCAACCGGCAGCAGTGATTCCGAATGACCAGGATCCCCTACGCACACCTCAACAGGAGTTGACTCATACACCAAGTATTTTGGGGAGGGCGGGGAGCAATCCAGACTTTCTTGCTTCTTCTTTTTTCGCTTTGCAGTTTTGACCGACCAGCCGCCAGTGGAAACACCGACCAACGACACACCTGGAAGAACTGATGGACTGTCAACTACTTCACCTTGAGGGGGGGGGCTCAGCTGAGGTTAGTGGTTTGGGGGCAATAAGCGGAGCACCACTTTGCTGGCCATCACAGGGAACACTAACATCTGCCACCGGCCGGGTGGCTGGAACCAAAATAGATTCCTTCAGGTGGGTACATGGTTGGTTACGCTGGAAGAAGACCCTACAAACGCCGCAGAACACACCGGAGCAGTATTTTTTCACGTGACCTCTGAATTTACAACGCAAACAACGGGGAGCCCTGTCAGCAACTACGAGAAGTGCTGGTATGCCTCGGATAGACACAGTATCAGGAATGTCATCAATTATTACACTTTCTCTGAGGCGAAGCGATGCTACTCTTACCCCAGTAGACCAGTGTTGAATACCAGTAGCAGTGTGTTTTTCATGAACTAAACTAACAATGGACCCATAATTGCATAACGCTTGACCAATGTCACGATCTGAACACTCATAGGGGAGCCAATGTATACGAATTTTCACAAGCCGGTCATGCAAGTCATAAATCCTAGCTTTATAACCGTTGATCGTGACTTCTCTTTTTTCCCTCACTTTAGCTTTTGCTTCATTTCCCGAAAACACGACCTGAAATATATTATTAGCCCTTAAAGTACAAAGGCTTCCTCGTCTCCCAAACCAACAATCTCACTGAGACAATCACGCACATGCTGGGACAAAAACGGCTTGCCTTCCTGGTCGGCAATTATTACCAAAGATTTAGACATATTTATGTTCGTGAGCCCACCTTTATAAAGTTTTTTCAACCAATTAATATCTCTTGGATCGCCGTCTAACTCCATTGGATCATTACCGGCCTCGACGACACCCTTCACAACATTGACATACGATGTGGGCAAACTTTCTCGCTTGCCCTCAGCAAACTTAGTGTACACCCCATTTTCAACACTACCACGATTACCATTCTCCTTGAGACCATTGTTGAGCCTTACTTCAGTAGTGGGTGAGGTTAGGCCCGAATTAACACTATCTTGATACAACCTTTTAGTCACACCATGCAGCTGCAGATCCAACTCAGAAATACCCAAATTCACAGCCTCACCATACACAGCGTCGTATTTCTCCTCTGAAACAACACCAGCATCTACCTCCCTTCTCGTCAAAAAACCTTTTTCTAGCAGCGCTAGCATCAATTGCTTGACTTGCCGCGCCATGTTTTTACTCTTTGCTTTACTACCTCTAACCAATCGTTACTACAAAGCTCATGTATGTGCTTAGTTGCCTTTGTTTTGTTGTATTGTTTTTGTTTCCCCTAACTTGTAAACAAACTCTCAATTCCTAATTTTTTTTTCTTTTTCTGTACCTGTACTCCTCTGGGTCGGCAATGTTGCTCATGTTTGAGTTTGATGTTTGCATACCGGCTATTTTAATGTGAATGGGAGAAATGGCATTGCATTCAGCAGAAATCTTCATTATCATGAATGAATCCCTTTCCTGATTACCAATTTCATTTACCTTTTTTCCTACTTGGAGTCCGGACTCATAAGTATGAAGCTGCCATGCCAAACTGTAAGTTTATCTTTTCCATTCTTCCCTACCATTATTATAAAGCCAAATTCCTCAAGTGAAAAACTCTGCCTAGCATAAATGCTAATTCACCCAAGTATTTACAGTGAGCCGACCCCAGAAACTTTATAATCCCCGCTGTAGAATGCCATGTTTGGCAACGTATTTGATCCAATTGTCTGCACATTAACTAAATAAACAGAGGAAAATCCAACAGCCCGCAACCAGCAAGTTACGTCTGTGTTTTTTCCCAGTTTCATGACACATACTCCACAAACGATCCACGGCATATGCCTCTGAAATAACTTTCCAATTTTGCATTAAAGCAATACCGTGGTCTAACTTGTTTAGGGGAGATCCACAGTGGAGCTGCCCCTTAATGCGGATCGGTCACGGACACCCTAAATCCTGCCCGCATCGAAAGGCAACTCGTTATTATTCGTCCTACTTCCCCGTCACTTATGCTATCCGTTAAGGGTGACATAGCTGACATCTTTCAGTTTATCCATCTGGAACGTTCCGTCACGTTGCTAACAACTATGAATCGTTTTCTAGTGTCGTAAATGCTTCTAATGCAAAGTGCTACTTCGAACTTAGATGGGCGCCACTTTTGATTGGAATAACTTAGTATCGTTTTCTTTGCGCCATTTTTTCTCACCTCGTTAAGGGCCTTAATATGACGTGCTACTCGACCCACCTTCCCATTTGAAATTACTGAGTTATGCCCCCTGGGGGGAGTTATTGGGGTGTCTTGTATACCAAAAGATAGAACCCTCAACCCAACCGATGTCCCCAAAGGTGGAAGTTTCAATTCTCATCCGCTCAAAAGTTATTCAGCCTATCTGGGACTTTTGGAACACCCTATATGTAAACGAGGTATACACATTGGGATTACCTCAGTGTACTATGGGTATACACAAGAAATAGTAGTGGCACGATTATCGTTAATTTTATAATATGCTATCGCGCAAAAACTTTATCGTATGGTACTTTTTCTGACATATTGAATTTCAGTAAACTGACAAGCGTAATAAAATTGTCAAAGCACTGGTAGGGTTGTTCATGTTCAGTGAAGTTCATAGCACCGTCCACTTGTGTTTGTGCGACCACGCAGTCAAAACCGAGTCATATTGTCTAGTCCTATTCTAAGTGAACCTATTTTTAATACCATTTTATTTTGCTTTACTTTCACCCATGTAGGCCAAGCAGCCCACTGTAGGCATGGCAAGCATACATAACTTACTGTGAATTCTGGTGTAATGGCATAGCGTGAAATGCAAACGTGTTATTCCATGTGAAATCACTGATTGGGGAGGTTTTTTCTTGGGGTTAACACCATTGGCTAGCTCTCACTGAACAAACGAACGGTCAAATTTCTACTATGAAAACTCATTATAACTCGAGATAAAACTACTAAAGCACAAAACGCTCAATGGTGCCTTAGATCAGAATCACCACTGTCCTGCTAATTGTCGATAGTCCATCCACACGGCTTCTTCACGCAATCTCAACGAATTCCGAAAATCCTAGCTCACATCTTGTCTCTTATCTTATTTAAAAATGTCGTAGCTCTTACTTTGAAATACGGGAATCATCTTTGTAGCAATCGTTTACGCACAATTTCAAATAAGTAAAAGATATCGGTGTAATATCTTCAGCAAATTTTCGACTGTTTGTTCTCTGGAGATGTTGGGGATCAGACGACAGTCTTCTTCAGGCAAAAAAACAGAAATTTCACTCCAGTATGTCAAGGTCGATCGTGTGCTTTCCTAATCTGCATTCGAGAGTAGCCTCCACCACTTGCAAGGCCAGTTTTCCATCTCTCGCACAGATCATCATTAAACTCGCTACAAAGCAGAAACTTTATTCCAGGATTAGATGGTCCCTGGAAATTCTTCACTTCAACCTTCTCTCGGATGTGGTGTTGAATAACCAGGGACTCCAGGCTCCTCAGATTCACATGCCAGTGAGGGAGCAAAGGAATTCGCTGCCGTGTCAAGCAGAACATGACAGAGACTAGGAGTAGAATGACAACAAACGGCAATGCAGTGCACCATATGGAATAGCACCACAACATCAACTGGGAAGGCGCTGAAACCCTCCTTGAGTCAAACTCAAACAGAGATGTGCATCTGAAGAGCCTGGAGTCCCTGCTATTCAACACCACATCCGAGAGAAGGTTGAACTAATGAATATCCAGGGACCATTCAATCCTGGAATACAGTTTCTGCTTCGTAGCGAGTTTAATGATGAGCTGTGAGAAAGGTGGAAAACTGGCCTTGCAAGTGGTGGAGGCTACGCTCGAACGCCGATTCGAAAAGCAGAATAACCTAATGACGATCGAACATGACATAGGCTAGTGAAGTGAAATTTCTGTTGTTTGCCTGAAGAAGACTGAAGTAGGAGCCCCAACATCTCCAGAGAATTGACAGTCGAAAATTTGCTAAAGACTGATATCTTTTATTTAAATCTCTTATCTTTCGAAACTGGTGGTTGTTGAGGCTGTGGCCCACTGCACCTCCACAGCATCTATCGGGCATATACCGATGCTGTAGCCAACACTTGAGCCGTGTGGTTGGAATATCGAAATTTATCAAATAGTGGTGATTTTGACCATTTTGTTCTTAAAAGGTTTTATAGCAAGTGGCTAGTTCTTGTAAAAGATTACTAAAATTTGTAGTTAAACATCAAAATCTTTCAATATTTGGCTTTCAGATCCCAAAACCAGCAGACAATTTTTAACTTATAATGGTGCTGGATAGATTACAATAATACATGGCTCCTGTTGAGTGGCTAGTGTCTCTGCCTCCAGAACTTCCAGACAGAACTTATTCCCACTTCCAGAATACACTTCCAGAATAATACTCTTCCAGAACTTTGTCCCAACACTGGTGCAGTTTCAAAATATGTGTTGTAACTTACAGTTGTTTTATTATTTAACAGCTACATTAAGTAGACCTAGCTTTTTTTTAAATTATATTTGCTGAAATGGAAATTTCTCATAAAATTGAAATATAAAAAAATAGATGGTAACCTTGTAAAAATTACAGGTTAAGCTTCTTCAACTTTGGTTTGGTGTAACTGTTGCTGAATTTTTATTTTAAAATTTTAAAAATACTGTACTCCATTTCTCATGTTTTACGTAGTAAATTCCTCATTGTTTTTCCTAAGACTAGGATGGTAAATTAAACCAATTTGCTTAAAAGAATTTGAAATATGTCCAGCTTTGGGGATTTTGTGTAAACCACAACGACTAGAAATGACAAGTTTTGAATTTACGAAACTGCTAGGGTTAATTCCAAATTCTTCGTTCTAGTATTCACGAAATTCAATCACCTCTCCAACTTGGAACAACAACTGGCTGTTGAAATTTTTAAAAATCAGATTTTTCGGCATACCTTACTTAAAATTAAAGCAGCTTAACAGAGTTGTGAACATTTAATACTAATTAACTGGTGAAACCCATACTTTTTTTAAGTTTAGTTCTCTTGTGATAACAGGAACAATGTAATGTAGGCCCTACACCTACAAGAAACACTTGAACATGGCCGGTAGGGTAACAGGGCCATAGCCTAGTGACTGGGAGAAGGAAATGGGGCAGCTACCTCCATCATCCAAGAAGACCACAAAGTAGTCAAAATCAAACAGTCAAGTTAGCAAATTCGGATATTTTTTCACCACATATTCCCGTTTCCATGAATAGGTCTACTTAGAAGGTTTATCTCACTCCCAACACAAGGCACGGCGAAGTATTTCCATGAGAACTGGTTAATTCTATTACCATTATTCAGTTAGTAGGAAAACAAAGTTTAAAGAGGAAGTGCCCCCCCCCCCCCCGCCTAGTTTTTGCAACACTGTACACGGTTAAGTAAACACTGCCCCTGATAATTTTTCGTACTTCCCTATTGGCCATGGATGCACGTGACTGGTAATAGAAATAGTGAGCTTACAGCCTTCGGCAGTTCAGGGCCTTACTGAGTGGAAAAAAGGGCTTCACGATAATTTGCATAATTTTCAAAAGTGAAAATTAAATTGGCAATTTTGTTTGGTAGGTTGTTCTGTCCAAATCTGTTGCTCCCAAGTTGTTTTGATAAAAATTATTTTTATTTTTAACCTGAGTAAATTAACTTAATTTACAAAAAAAAACTTGTACAGATCTGGTAAGGATACCCATTTTCTGGAATAGTGCATTAAGTCTATGAACAATTTTTTTAAAGAAATGTAAAAAAAAAACAGTATTTATTCGCAATTAAGTCTTTATGAAACAACACACCAACATTTGCTTGATATAGAAACGTCGTTTTGGAACATACTGTGAAACACCAAATTCAACAAAACGTAAAAACGAATTTTATTTTAGTTCGCTCACTTTCACTTTACTGAGACTGGCCTAATATAGCAAATTTTTGACGATCACAGCCAGCTTCTTCAGGCTTAAAGATTTTACGGACTCTTTTTACAGTCTGGAAAATATTAAAGCCTGAAAAAAGGCAGTGATCGTCGAAAATTAGCAAGATTAGGTCACACTCAGTGAAGTGAAAGTGAGCAAACTAAAGTAAAATTCGTTTTTACGTTTTGTTGAATTTGCTTGATAATTTGTTGCAGACGTGCTGACTGGGAGACAGAAATAGGCATTAAAATGGTATAAAATGTTCTTGCTCACAGTTCTCCCCCAGACCACCTAGCTGTATTTTCTGGACCCTTTCTATAGTACATTTCTTTCTGTGCCACTCATTTGTCAGTTGACAAAATAGGGGGCCCCCACAAAGTGCTCTTCGCTACAGTAGGTGGCATTAGTAAGTGACTTTGTTTCAGTATGTTTTTCTTAAAAAATAAAAAAAAAACCGTTCACCAGGTATACCTTAATTTGATGCCGTCACTTCAACTTTGCCTGCCCAAATAGTGTGTGCTTAAATATCTACTACTCAGTCTGATTGTGTTCTTTGCTGACAGTTCCTCCTGCCCTCCTGTGATTTCTGTATGCTGGCGTTATAAACATTGCAGTCAGCTTTGCGGTTGAAAAATATTTACTAATTTTAGGACTACATGTCTAGCAACTGATATTTCACTTTTTTTTCTAATCGAAAAACACTTAAAAGACTAGTTAATATTTATGAAATGGGTGCAGGAGGAGATGGTAGGCTAAAAAATTTTCAACTATAAATTTAACATGACATTACTTTCTAGACACAACAAAATCTTGACATGCACCCCTATTTAGTGATTTAGCAATGTTGGTTTGTGGCATTTTTTTCATAGCAGCAGCATACTAGAAATCTGTTCGATTAAAAACACTTTGCCCTACATCCCAACGCAGCCTTGAATGCAATATCTTCTGCTCCCCCTCTCCTCCTACCAAATTATCGTTCTTCTTTGCTCCCCACCTCTTCCTTCGACCAGGCAGGCAGTTTTTGTTTCTGCTAACTCCGTATGCACCCAAGTTGTTTTCACGGCAACTATTGCTAGTTGAGAAGTGATTGTTTAAAATAGGATGGCGAGTTTTACACATTTAACTGAAATTGTTACTGAATTGTATATACATTATATTAAATTATATGAATTATTATTTTTTCACAAAGCCCCAAAAGATATTTCAAATGCAATCCTCGGCTTAAAGATCCGAAATATTTATTTTTAATTTGCATCTGTTCTTTTCAATTGAAAAAAAGTGCAAGAAAAAGTTAATTTAATTTCACCTTTCATTTCATAATTTTTTTTAATAATTAAACCGAAGCTAAGTTCCCTGTCAAGGTCAGCAGTTCAATTAAGTTCGTAATAATTTATTGATTCTTAATGGAAAATCTCTTTTATCACTTTCATAATTTCGAAAAATGCGACGCAGTATTTTGTGTCACTTAGCATTTTTTTTAACTTCTAACTTCGGTGCAGAAGGAAAGCTGAATCCTCCTTTTTTATGCTAAAAAATTCAATGCTGACAGGAAAAAAGGTGTAGTTTTGATGCGCCCCAGCTGAAGGAGAGAGGGACAATTTTTGCTAGGTAATTCCAATCGGAAATTCCTAGGCGCTTTTACATGCAACAATTTACATGAGCACAGGCATCACACACAGCCCTTATCTGTTACCGAAAATGCCAGGGGTGGCTGAGGTCAGGATCTCTTGCACATGAAATGGTTGTGCTAACAATTAGGTTTCCCTGCCCCATGGAGCAGTCGTGAACAATACAAAAAATTTTTTTTATGTGCCACAAGTCAAGTGTGAAATGCATTACTAAGTGTATAAAAGTATAAGGACAATTATTTGATTCTGTGCAGTTTACTTGTATCTGGAAATGTCTCTTCTTGTCCATTCATAAATTATTTAAAACACTGTCAGCTTTATTAGGTTCCTACTACACCAGGTTCCTTGTGTACCTCTCCGTATACCAGGTGTATCCAGTATACCTGTCCATATACCCTATTTTTTCATGGGTGTACACTCGATTGTACCATCTATACAGTTATAGCTATCGGTATACCTTAGTTAGAGGTGGAAGTATACCGAGCTTACTTGGTATACCTCTTTGTATACCTTAGTCTGAGACAGGTATACACTCGAGAGTACCTGGTATATATGGTATACCTTTCAGTGTACTATTGTTTGAGATGGGTATACACCTGAGTATACAAGGCATACCCTTTCCTTTTACTAGGTATACCTGGTATACCTTTCAGTTTGTGTGGTGTACCTTTTGGTATACCTTAGTCTGAGACAGGTATACACTCGAGGGTACCAGGTATATATGGTATGCGTTTCAGTATAACCTGGTTAGAGATGGGTATACACCCGAATATACAAGGCATACCTTTCCTTTTACTAGGTATACCTGGTATACCTTTCAGCTTGTGTGGTATACCTTTCAGTATACCTAAGCTTGAGACGAATATACATACGAATACACCAAGTATACCTCAGTATGTACTTTGGTATACCTGTGTGTACTGTCGTGTATACACTGTATACCAAAATTGTTAAAAAGGTATACCAGGGTATATAGCTGGTATACATCTTTTTCATAAGGGTAGTTACGAAATTCTACCTTTGTGCATTCAGCTTCTGCTATTAATTTCATTTGTGTTCAATATTTTATACCAGGTAGGCATAAGTATACTTTTTTCTCTAACTTTCACTCCATTTGTTTTTGTTTGAATTTCTGCTCATTGAAAGCATTGAAATTCTTATTTTTATTTTCTATTTAATTCATAATTCACCAGGGCTTAGTTCGTGTAAGGTTTCTGGGGGGAGGAGGTGAAACGTTTTTATTTTCTTTCGTTCCCAACTTTTCCAATCCGCTGCTTTCCTGCGTAAAGTCCATTCCCTGCTGAAAATGAACTGCAGAAAAACTGTAAAAAAAAAGTGCAGTGAAAGTGCAGTAAATTGCCCACCCCAAAAAACTGCAGTTAATTTGCAGTTCAAACTGTAGTTAAACTTCAGTTTTATCCAATAATTGCAGGTGGAAGTAAACTTTAAAAAAATCGTAATATAAATTTAAGGTATCATTCAAACCTCAATCTTAGCATCTAGACTTTTTGTGCACAGTTCTGAATGTTTCGTTCTACAAGTAATAGATATTACAATCTTTTTCCAACAATGATTAGCGAACAAGTTGTTTAAACCACGTGTGGTTCCAATTGTCGATCCAAAGTATTGTTGTCATTGACGTACTGTGTCATTGTTATCTTCGATGCTCGATTCCTTTGGTTATCAAGAAAATAACATTTCCCCGTTGTTCAATGACAATATTAGTTTTGTTTCGTATAAGGAAAAATATGCATTTATACTGTAGCCATTTCTTTTTTTTCTCTGTATTGGTGGCTGGTTTTCCGACGCCTAACACTTATATTTCTTTTTCTTTTTTGGCTATGTTTTTGGTTCCGGTTACTTGATCCAGGTTTGAGACACTCTGGTCCCTGTGAATTTGTAGAAAACTAGGTCTTGATCTTGTTAAACAAGAAACAATTACCTACGTGTATTTTTAAATGGGAAATGTTGAATCTGGGGGCATGTTCGATCTAGGTTTTCGTAAAAAATATACTTTTTGTGTTTGCCGGTATCTATACCCAGCATAGCTGCAGTCCCGGCAACGCGTCCAAGATAGGATTGAAACAGTTAAAAACCAACTGCGTTTCCAGCGTACATGTATTTTAAAAAGCTAAATGTTGAATTTAGTTGGACAAATTAGTTTAGTTGCAAATTTTTATTTGTGGATATTTGGTAGTTTTCGTATCGGGACCAATCGGGACTAGAAACCCATGTGTAAAAAGGGGGCTGTGGAATTTAGTTTGTCCCTAAAAATCTGTGTTTTTGTGTTTACTAAATGTTGAATTTAGTGGAAATATTAAACCTCTGAAAGCATTGTATGGCATTATGGGTTATCTTCGAAATGAATGTGGCCGTTATGACTTGTCCCACTTGTACTCCCGATTTTAAACAATGCTTTAACAATAGATAACAATGCTTTAACCTCGAACGCCGTGAAAGACAAGTCATTTCAGAGCTACAGATTTAAACAATGCAAACCGAAAGAGTAGGGTTACAAGTTCTATTCTTAGCATACATGAACACCTAGCCTAATATACTCTTACGTTACTTACAACGATGCAACTTGTTAACCAGCCTTATATACCTAGCCAATCTTTAAGCGTTAATGTGTATGATTCCAAGTTTTGTATTTTATCGATATCCGCTAAAGTTACGCATTAATTGTTCTACAGTAGACCAACCCTTCCTTGTACCATAAAAATTTGTTCATAATTTAAGAAGTGACACAACGTCACTTTCAATATTGGTTAACTGCAATTATTTTGCAGTTTCTGAGTTGGCCTACTGAAAACTGGAGTTATTTTGCAGCTTTGGAGGTATCTTGTTGAACTTCACATTACCTGCAGTGTAACAGCCTTTATTTTACAGTTTTTCTAGTTGTTGTTAGTGTGCACTTTTCACCCATTTCTCATTATCGGTAAAATTTAATTTTTTCGGTAATTCTGCCAAACATTGACGTTCAAATACACCATTTTATCATTTTTTCGACAGCATTTGAATTGTGCTAATTTTAAGTCAATAACTAGTTGGTCGCAGGTCATTTAACAAAACCAAAATAAGTTCCAAATGACAGTAGCTAGGCATTTTTTTCTGTAGGATCAAGTAATAATTTTTTCGCCTCCCACCCCCCAAAAAAAAATATAACCTACTTTCACAAATCCCAAGTGATACAGTTTACGTTGTCTCCTTCCTTCCACCCAATAAAACCTAAACCGGCCAAAGTGTTTAAAGAAAGATGCACAGTCGCTTCCCTACTACCATTGGCGGGAGAGAAAAGAAGATGACAAGGTCAATACAAAATAGACAAAAAGAGCAAGAAAATTATCAACAATTTAATAAAACTGAACATTTTTTGTAAGCAATGTCCTGTAATTCCTAAATCAAATTGAACTAAAGTTTGCTTAGCTTCCAATTTTTAGAAAAAAAAACATAAATATTCGTATCGGACTCCCATAACTCGATTAGTATGTCGGTATCAGGCCAAAAGGGGTGTTGCATTGAAGACAGGAATATGGAACAAAATAAATGAAAAACTATGGTCAGTTGGTCATTTTTATTTAAAGAATAATTTATAGGTGGTGATAATAATGATACAATACAATTTCACCACAGTTACTATGGTAGGACAATGGAAGGGCTGTGAACCTCTGATACCGAGCCTAATTTTAAAAAAGGTGGAGGTTAAGGTCAAATAGTCACAGGAAAGGGGAAAAACTATTCGACCAAAGATAAAGGATGCTTTAAAATGGCTCCAGATTCTCCTCTCTAAGCTGACGATGGAACCCCTGTACTGTGGGTTGGCTCATGGTAGTCGCGTGAAGTGAATTCCATGCTTTCACCACTCGTACTGAAAAGAAGTGTTGGCAACAATCCAAACGTGATCCCTGTACCACCAACTTACAATCATGAACCCATGTACGAGCTGGGCCAGATTCAAGATAAAAAAATGGGGAAAAACAGCAGTAATGCCATGTGAGGTCTTAAAAGTTAACGTTTGGTCGTATCTAATACTACGTAGTTCAAGGAGTTCAAGGCGCCTTAAGGCGCTCAGAATAATTTAGTCCCGTAGGCCGGCAAAGCTTTTAGTGAATTTACGCTAGACTGTCTCTACAAGGTCAATGTCCTTAATTAAGTAGGGAGACCAAACAGGAGTGGCATAATCCAAGAGTGGTCTAACAAACGCCTTAAAGGCCCAAACTTTAGTGTGCAAACTTCCAGAAGTGAAGCATTTATTTACGAAGGCTGAGCATCTATATGCCAGTGCACACGTCTTTTGACAGAGGAGTGACGATTTTAATCGGAGGTGAACCAGACACCAAGGTCCCATTATCTCTCTGACTGCAGGGAAAGTGCACTGGTCCAGGCAATAGTGGGAGCACCCATTTTCGGTACCCCCGTAGAAGGATAAACATTTAGTGGTGGAGAGCGGTAGTCATCATATTACCATAACAATCGACAAGGACAAAACTTTGTAGGTGGTGGTCCCATGCCCAACATAAACGACTTTCCTGATTTTTTTAAAGGAGCCACGCTATATATGTTAGGCAATATTGTTACAAATAATTTTTTCGAATATTTTGTTCAGAGAATTCGCTAACTAACAATTAAAATTAAAGTAAATCTTTTCCGTTCCCTATTTAATTAATCACTAGTAATCGAGCCCGTTTGGCTTTCTGTCCTGTATATTACTGACAATTTTGTTATCGCCAAATGCCGATCATACTACGTCACTAGTAGGCCAAAAAAATAGTGCAATGAAAAAAAAATGCATAGTAAAAAAAAATACACGGACCTGTGACTGAATAGGCTTAAAATGCGTGGGGAGGGGGAGGGGGGTGAGCCGCGTTGGCATACCGAGTTTCATGATGCTCGCAATGCTGGTTTTCGAGCCCCAGTTTCCTGCCGTTTTTGTGGTTTCGTAGTTAGGTACAACTACGAAAACACAAAAACGGCAGGAAACTGGGGCTCGAAAACCAGCATTGTGAGCATCATGAAACTCGGTTTAAAGTGGCACTATCACCGATTGAAAGTAGGCAGAATCTGGCCATATCTAGCGCTGTGTAGTACTATCTAGCATTTGCTTGCACCAAGCGAAGGATTGCTGCTCAGCAGTATTTCTTTTAACGAAACAAACAAGCCACGACCTCTTTAAGTATTGAGTGTAAATTTGCTTCATCCTCATGCGCCTGGGTGCAAGCTGTAAAGGTTAATATCACTGCCGCTAGATGGCACCAGGGTATTTTCGTTCGCACTTCAATTGGAGATAGTACTACTTTAAATGCAGCTATTTTACAGTTTTCAAGTTAACTTGTTGAGGTTGCTATCGAATATGCAGTTAAATTGCAGTTTCATTCCATTTCACATAAACTGCAGTTTTTTTAATGTTTTTTTTTGCAGTTGACGGCGAATCTGCAGTTAACCTGCAATTTCATTCCATTCCTGCAGTTTTTCTGCAGTTCATTTTCAGCAGGGCTACGTCCTCCGGATCCAGTAGAAAACGCTCATCTTCTTCATCTGCTTCTCGATTTGGTGGAATGGGAATGTTCTCCAAGGGTAGCCCAGCTGCAGGATGGACCAGGATTTCGGCTCTGTCCTGTGTTGAGGGCATCCGGGTAGAAGTGGCTGCTGGAGCTCCCCAAGGATTTTCCTTTATTGGGGGTAGATCATTGGCATACTTAAGCTTCATCCTTTCGATCGATGGAAGGTCCTGTTTACCAAGTTGCAGTTCGCAGGCTACCAATTCTTGTTCCAATAGGCTTGTGACATAGTGCTTTTAGATTTTGCGAAAAAGCACTTTCTCCCAAACTCGCCCGTTCAGACTTATGAGGATACGTGTTGCTGGCGAATGATGGTAATTTGGGTGGTCTTCTCTGCAATCTTTGGTTTTGGAGGTGGTGGTGGCAGACCTGACTTCCTGCTCTCGGAGTCACGTTGGTGCTTCTTCTTGTTGCCATCGGTGCTATTTCGCTGCTTGGGCCTACATCCCAGGACTTGGGTCGATGGTCCTGGAGCTGGTGACGATTGGTTGCCTTCTCCTGGTTTGGTTTATTGGCTTGCAACTGTTCAGCACCTTCTGACACCTGGTTGGTAGGCCTACTTCCTGATTTCGTTTCTGCCCTCTTTGCTGACTCCTCCCTCTTTCTCTGCACATAGCCTGGTGATACATCTTTTCTTTCCTGTTTCCTTTCATCTTTCTTTTCGTCTTTCTTCTCCCGTTTGCTTTCCTTCTTCTCCATTCTGATTTTTACCCAAAATTTTCCTCTTTTTTTTCTTTTTTCCTCCAGCCAACCTCTTCCAACTGATGGCCTCGACAAAGTGCTGTACAGATCACCCTGTTTACGTTTTATACAATTAAAAAAAACACGTTTTCAATGATCTGCACAGGTCGACCTGGGGATTTTAAGTATGCAAAACATGCTAATTCGCCTGCGAATCATTCAAAACCTGGAAGTATCACACAACTGTACTGACTCCATTCCTGCTCGCCAGTTTTGTACATCGGTCCTGTTGAACCGTTGCTGTTTCATAAGCTAAGGATTGACGTACCAGGTAAGAGTAAAACTGTCTTTAATCTATTAGCGATTTGATATTTGTGGAATTGTACGTAAAAAAAAAGGTTTTAGGTGGTATACAAGGCAGAAACGGACCTACGCCATTTTCTCCTTCTAACCTCCCCGTGTCTTTTTTTTTCATGGTAGTGGGATATTTAGGCCTATGCCTGCCTCCTCCTCCTATATTTCGGCAGGGGAAAAGCAGCCAAGGCCGCTACAAAATGCATTTCGAATTCGGTATTCATGCGTGTCATTCGTGTAACACGAACATAGAAATATCGCTAAACATTATCGTTCCCTCACTTTCCGGTTATTTCTATTGCAGTACCATTTCATGTATGCCATTATTTTGTAACAGAAAAGAGCAAATCTTATGATTTCTTGGTTTTAGAGCCTAAAACCGACCCAGTTTTGGCTCCACGTGAAAAAATGCTTAACCTGCGTTATTAGTTAAGTTGACTCCCCCCCGCCAATTTCTTTTCGCAAATTGTGGGAGTGGCATGATTTGTCAGGTAGCGCTGGTTTGTTTTTCGTATTTCTAGGTATAACCCTCTTCTTTTTTGGTTCAGGGACCTTTGGTGGGGGTCACATTTTCAGGAAAAAAGAATGGTCTGAATTGGGCTACATTCAAGGGACTGCTTTCAATTCCCGTTGTAATGTCGTGCAGCATTTACTTTTTTCGGACTTTCGTACCGAAATTACGATTGGTCCTGTAAATTTTGGAGCATGGGATAAGGCTATCCCCCGTTCCACATTTGACAGGATGTGTGTACGGCACACTACATAATCTCCCACTTTTAGAGTTAGAGGTTTATGTCGTCTGTCAAAATATACTTTATTTTCTGTGCCCTTGATGTCTTCATAGACTGTTTCGAAAGTTTATACATGTCAGAAAAACACTGTACCATCTCCATTTGAACTGCAATCAAGTCCTTGGATTTTTGGGTAGCGGTCTCACCATTAGTTGTGAGAGCCAATACCCTCCCCCCGCCCATGGACCTGCTGGATTTCGTCCGATGTTCGTCCGATGTTCCTCCGATGTGTAAACTTACCAGATTCAGACACAAAACTTCGCATTGCAAATGCAAATTCCTGCAAATGAAGATCCATATCGCAGTGAGCGGCAGTGACACGATGTAACGTGTTTTATCACCTTGCTCTGGTGCTCGACCACATTAGTTTTTGGGTTGTAAGGAGTTACGTAGTGGGTCTTTATACCCCACAAGGCCCACAGACTACGCCATAAATTTGCTATGAAACAAGTGCTATCCGAGCACGACCTCCTTCACTCATTCGGCTACTTGTTTAGCTTTAGCCATTGAGTGCAAAAAGTTCAGGCCAAGAATTAAATTCGTCTAGGACTATGAGTATCCACCGTCGACCTCTCTTAGTTACCGGTAAAGGCTCAAGGAGATCCACAGAAACCCTATTCCAGGGGGCATTAGGAGGGTCTATAGTGGTCAGGAGTCCAGCAGGTTTTGATGTGTCAGTTTTGCAAGTCTGGCACTTCTCACAGCTGCGTACGAACTCTACTATATCATTCCTCATGCCAGTCCACCCCACCAGTTCCTGCATCCTTCGTAAAGTCTTATAAACTTCAAAATGGCCTCCGAGTGGTGACCTCTGAACTGCAGCAATCGCGTTATGACGGCACTGAAATATGATCGAAACTGGTAAAAACACCCTAAAATGTGTATTACCTTCAACTACATCCCTAATGACGTTACATAGAACATAAGTTCTGCACAAGATCCCATTACACAAGCAGAGCCAACCCGGGTAAGGATGCCTCCGCCCACAGTTGATGTACTGTCAGCTACATTGCCTAGCCTAGCAATATGGCGCGATGACCACCTGCGCCACACGGATTTGTTCCAAGCTTGGCAATCCGTTTGGATTCTCGGTTACATTCACACGTTCCACCTTACAATCTGCTATCAGTATGGGTTTTCTTCTTCATCCTCATATATTCTAGAGATTACATCTGCCACCTGGTTTTGATACCCCTTCTTGTAACAGATCTCAAAATCCATTACTTGAAGTTCAAGGATCCATCTCGCTAGTCTCCCTGAAGGCTGTTTCAAGGACTTCAAGAAAGACAAAGCACCTTGGTTAGTTTCGATTAGGAATGGGGCATTTTCAATGTAAGGCCTAAAATTGTGTACAGCAAACATTACAGCTCCCATTTCTTGCTCAGAAACAGTCAGTTTCCTTCCTGCAAATGCTACTGGTACGAGTCCAAGTCCTTCGACTTGTTGGGACAGGGTACGCAACCAAATTCAGCCATGGAAACATCCGACGCGATTTCGAACCTCTTGTCCAAATCTTGTAATCCCAAAACACAGCCTGACAAGCTGTTTTTGAGTTGTTGTACTGCATCTGAATGTGTTTAGTTCCACTCCCAGAATGGATCGCCCTTCAATATCTCGTAAAGACAAGCTGCCTTGACATGGAAATCCCTGATGAAGACCCTATAGAAGCCCATCATCCCGAGAAATCCTCGAAGTGCCTTTACGTTACTAGGTTCTGGAAATTCTTGGATTACCAATACCCCTCCTCCGGTAGAGGTGACAACTCATTTGGTCTTATGAGGTGTCCAAGATAGGAGATTTCCTTTGCACAAAAATCTACCTTTTTCACATTTACTGTGAGGCCTGCCTTCCTAGCCTACCCAGGACATCTGAAATATGATCTAGATGACTTTGGTAATCCTGGCTAAAGATTACCAAATCGTCGACATATACCATAGCGTGGGAATACATTGCGTCGCCCAACGCCATGTAATCAGGCGCACACAGGGTGCTGGTCCATTGCAGAGCCCATATGGCATTTTTTAAAACTCCTATGACCCCACGTGGCAACGAAAACAGGTGTACTTCTTGCTTTTAGTTTCCATTCCTATTTGCAAGAAGCCTGATTTCATGTCAAGAACTGTAAACTACTTTGCTTTACCAAGCATGGAAAATACCTGGCTTGCATTGCTGGTAGGCTGCGAGTCTTTTACTGTCTTACCGTTCAAAATGTGGTAATCCATGCAAAATCTTTTAGCCTCCTCCTCACCCTTCTTTGGGTGAGGGAAGGAGGCAAAGTTAGTCTGTTCCTGCTTCCTAAGAGGACTTACCAACCCCCACCCCAACCCATCCTTGTCTATAGAGCCACGCTTGGCAAGGTGCAGGTTCATCATTTACAGTGAAGCCGTGCCATTTCTTTGCCATGTCCCCAAAGTGACACAGAGCATTCTATCACGTCTTCTTTGATCCAGTCAACCATTTGGGCTCAAATGAAAGCTCTAGTCTCCCTATTTACTGGTCTATGAGGTAACCTTATTGGTCTGGTACCAGGTTCAACTTCAATCTTGTGTTCATAGAGTGGAGTGCTGCCTCGTTTTGATGTTAACACATGTTTAAATTTGTACAAACATTTCCTTAGCTGCTTTCGTTGTGCATGTGAGCAATGAGCTTGCTGTATTTTTCTTCCAATAAGGCATCATGTTTTGCACGTCTCTCCTGGTCTATGTTCACCTCCAGTTGCTTAAGTTGTTCAATTTTCGTTTGATTAGTCTTTGCAAAGGGAATTATTTCTTGTTCCTCTGGCCTGACACGCCAGCCGTAATTTTGAATGTCTGGTATGAAGCCAGTAAGACCCAAGAAAATCTCGTCATAGAATAACGCTACCTGCAGCATTTTCTAGAACTAAGACAGTCTTCTGCGCAGATAAACCACCAGATCAACATACTGTAGCTCTACAATACCCATCACCTTGGATATTACCAGCGGCCAAGATAAAAGTTACACAGCACTCTTGCGCCACTTCACGTCCTTTGCCTGCAAAGTACATGTGGTAGTACCGGAAATGATACTTGAACTGGCACCCGTATCGCTTAAGGGCCAAAAAGGTTCCCCTGCAATTTAATGTTTATTAAAGGTACAGTCCCTGATTTGGTTTCTTCCTCGACACCTTTGAACAATCGCACATTTGGTGCAAAGACGTTTTAATGTGCATTTCCACAATCCAGCCCTAGCTCTATAATCTGCGCTTTTCCCGGCCGTAATGCTGTTTAACCAGGTTAATGACCTTCTTCTGCATTTTTTGGCTCATCAGGCATCTGTTTGACCCGTGCCCTTGTTCTTGGCACGTCCAACAACCTTCATCAAAAGGTTTTCTCTCCTTTTTAGGTTGTTCTTGATCATTTGTTTTGCAACTCCAGCTTTCTGTACATTTGCTGCTCTTGGTGCAGCCTTTACAGAGCTCGTAGTGCTTTGTGTCTGATACTTGCCTGCTCGATACCCTCTTGAATCGCATAGAGCAAATGACACAGGTTGAACCTTGTGTTGGAACGCCGGTGATTCTCGTGCTGGTTGTCTGACCCACACATAGCATTGCTTCGTTCCTAGAAGACCGATTTCCCTACACGGCTTCACTGTAAGTGATGAACCTGCGCCCTGCCAAGCGTGGCTCTATAGACAAGGATGAGTTGGGGGTCGGTAAGTTTTTAGTAAGCAGGAACAGACTAACCTTGCCTCCTTCCCTCACCAATTCTTGCAGAGAGTCGAACCGACGACCCTGAAGACGTTGCCTATAGTCAGGACGCATTTTTGCCAGAATGTGCCTTATTTTTCCTGACTGAGTTGCATTAGGCCATAACCAGTCAAAATACCCCCACACAGCTTGAACATGAGTTAAAAAAGGATCCTCTGGAGCCTGAGTTCTTTCTTCAAGTTCTCTTTTTAAGTCCTCGACATAATTTGGACTTTCAAATTCCAAATTAAAATCCGACTCAAAGGTGTCCAAGTCCCTGTAAGGACCAAACACCCTGTACCAGCCTTCTGCCTCACCTTGCATAGCAAGTACAACTATGGTTTTCAGTACACAAGTTTCTGATAAGCCTAGTGCAATGCTGCACTTGTACAGCACTTCCAGAAACTCAGACGGTGATTTTTCTTTGCCATGGCCTTAGCACGACGGCATGGTGATTTTTAGCGATTTTATGCTCAATTCCTCAAACTGATTTTGCAATAAATCCTGGCCTAAAAATGGTCCCTATGTTGCCGGTTAAAATCGCCAGTCGCATAGCTTGGGCCAGTGCGGCCTTGCACATTTCTTTTCTCAGCTTCCCTGATCCTAGATGGTGACACTCTGTGCCTACGTTTAGGTTAAAAATCCCTGAAAGTATTTACATTCGGTGCATGCATCACCGGTTGTCTCCCTTCGTAACGGTTACTGCACGTCTGTCTGTCCACTCGGTCATGGTTGGCTCCAGGAGAGCACATAAGAGGATTCCGTGTTCTGTCTGTACTGTTCTGCCCAATTCCATGTTCTGCCCAATTTCGAAAATCAGTAAAAATAGTCACATTTCCACGCTGATCTTCTGCATCCTCACGATTTAATCTTGGAGTGACAGACTTTTTTCCACAATCGAAAATTCCGAGTCTGAAATATTTGCAACATTTCCCCAAAAATCGTTTAGATGCTCGACCAAATCTTCCACTAAGGGTACATTTCTGCATTCTAAGTCTGGGCTCTTTTTCGCAAATTTCCTAGGCTTGGATTCTGTGCTATTAAAGGCTGTTGATTTGGTGCAGTATTTTTGTTTGACATGCTTAACTCACAAAATCGCTAGTTTTGAAAAAAAAATTTCAATGATTTTTTTTTCGGTCACAAAGTCAATTTTTCAACTCCGGTCCTCCTGTGGTCCAAAATCTACTCAAACTTCAATCTTGAATACTGTTTTGAATTCTAGTATTTTGCAGTCTTAAATAATGAATATGTACAGCCGTATTCCGGAAATCCACTCAAGTGTGAGTGTGAGAGTGCAAATGTGAGTGCAAAGATTTAAGGTAAGGGTCAACAATTTTAGTACAGCAACAAAGACGAAAGTAAGTGTCCTAAGAACTGAGGGTATTTCTATAGATGCGTTTTGACCCTTACACTCATTTTTAGCCCCACTCACACTTGAGTTGATTTCTGGAATACGCCTGTTAGTTAGCTCACTATAGACAACTCAACTTTCAAACCATTCGTTAAAAAGTGTGCTCCTTCACTTGTTGAACTTCTACAAATATATTCGCAGCGAAAGGCTTTTGCATCCCTTCCATTCCGTAATAAATGCAGTGACTTTATTTTCCGAAGAAAAACGTTGATTTTTATTTTAGCGGTTTTTAGGCCTATTAAAAAAAATAACGCTTGTGAATACCGCTTGGGTTCACAAACAGCTACCGAGTTTAACGTTTATTTTTCATAAATAATAAAAGTGGTCCTTTTATTCACACTAGTCAGCACTCACTAGTTTTTTTTTTTAAATATGGTTTCCAAGGATTCTCAACAACGCGGCCACAGGCTGACTCCGAGGTCACCCCCAAATCGTAATTTTTCTAGACACCAAGTGTTTTGGTCGACCACTCTCATCTAGTCCAAAACGACTGCTTTACTTTAATTTCTATTCCCAAATAGAAAAGAAAGTGGGTAGTTAAATAATGACAATGACAAGTCAAAATAAAACTTTGGCTCTTCAAAGTGGCCGCAGGCTGGATTCCACATACTGCCTTTCCAAACTTTGAAAACGCTTATCATTCAGAATTGTAAAAGAATCGGCAGCATTAAATATGTCTGATTCAAATCTTGAGGACAAGGCCCTCAAAATATGTAAGGTTGCTAAGGAAGTAGACAATTAGTTTCAAGACAAGGCTTAATTCCAATTTATTTCTTACTGTACAGCTAGGGGTCAACCAGAGGTCAATTAGGCATCAACCAGAATTTATCCTTCTGAGTTACCCTCGTAGGCTCCTGGAATCCAACCTTTCAGTCAGATACCAAACACCAACTAGTGAGTGTTGCAGCTCGGGCTTATTACATAGCAGCCCGAGTCCTAGCCTCGTAACCAGCGGATTAGGGATAAACCAGTGCGATCCGTTTCTAACTGGGTCGAACAATAGGACACTCTCGCACCCGGCTGTTGGGCGCTGTGCCAACCCCCGCGTGTCAACAGTGGTCAGCAGTATGCGCACAACAGCTCTGTTAATGGCAAGGTGCACTAAGGAGTGCTGACGCCGTAGATTGCGTGTTGCCGTCCAAGTAAGCCAGTTACAACCTGAAAAAATTAAGAAACTGCGTAGGGTTAAGATGGATGGTGTCCTTGTTGCCACAGACATTTCTAATTCCTTCAATCATGTTTTCCATCTAGGTGTTCTAGCAAAGGGTACTTTTTTCGAAATTTGCATCTCTGTAGTTAGCACTTTCTATGCTCCTGGACTGTGGAACTGTGGGGTGTTCGACAAGAGCTGAAATGTGGATGCCCTCAGGGACATCGTCAAATGAAGCATTTGTTGTTCTTGCTGGCATTATGCCATTACATTTGTGATCTGGTATGATGTGTCGTTTGTGTGGGCTTTTTTGTGGGGACACCCAGCTGACAGGAGGTGTTTTGTTCTCGGACTAGATTTGATTTTGGCACTGGTACTACGATTTTTACCGATGGCTCTGGAATGCTTGGAAGAATTGCTTTGGCTGTGATTGTGTGTGTTGATGATCAACTCTTGAAGGTCTTTAAGGGAGGTTTTCCAGATGACTGTACAGTTTTTCAGGCCAAATTGAAGCCATTCGTCTTTCGGCTTTTTCGATTCTTGAGAGAATTAATTAATAATGGCTTTCGAATTGACTGTGTGGATATTGTATGTGACTGCAAATTGTTACTAAAGGAAATGCAAATTATGAATCATCTTTCCTAGTATACGGTTTTTTAAAGCAATGTGTACATCTTGGTTGTCATGTGAGACTTTTGTGGGTTCAGGCGCATGTGTCATACCAATGAAGTGAGCGGGCAACATTGGAGGCAAAAGATGTTCTGGATTGGGTTGAGATGGTTTCTGTTACGGTTACAAGACCCTAGGTTCGTCGTCGGAATGGTGAAGATACGAAGGTTTGTGCCAGGCTTCTCGGAACGAGTGTGCTGTGGGGAGTTTGGCCTTAGACTTTCTCCCCAGGTAACCGGTTGGGAGTGTTCTTATTTCAGCAACTGAAGCTCGTTTTGCATTGCTTGAAGCTATCCATTTGCTTCTACAGAAGATGTAATAGCGTTTTTAAAATTCTTAGGAATAGGTATAGATGTTATAGTTATTACGTGTCGTAATAAAATTATGTCTTCAAGTGAATCTTCATCATCATCAGAATTCAAAGGAGAGTTTTGGAGTGAATTAGCACAATGTTGTTTTCCTTCTAATAGATGCTCGGTAGTATAGCGTTGCTCCATATCAACTTCTGTGGTTCCAGACGTTCGACCACATCCTTGGGGTGGACCACAAATACGAGAATTATCTGGAATAACTGAAGTCACATCAATAATTGGTGGTTTTCCTGGTCGTGTCCAAATAGGATAGTCAAAAGTCACATCAGTATCAGTTATTGGGAAGAGTTTAAATTTGCTGGTGGATTTAGTAGATCACTTCCTTGTATCCTTTTATCAACTCTGACATCTCGGGATATAATGACGTTTCGTGATTCCCAATCCAAAACATGAAAAACTAGATGTTTTGGTACATAACCTGTTAAGATTTCACGGTTAGCAGTAACTTGAAATTTATGCATATGTACTGTTGGAGATACGTAGAAGCACAAACTTCTGAATGTTTAACGATAACTTCAAGATGATGGATAACTTTCAGTGCCCAATGGACGTCTGTTGATCACAACCATGTAAAGGTTTGGTGGATATTGCATTGTGTAAATAAGATGTGGTCTCGATAACGAAACACCATAAATGGATAGGGAGATGAATATGTTCAAGACAGTAGAGGCATTACGTACTGTAGCTGTTCCAATAAAGAATTAGTCTATGGTGAGAATGAGCCGAATGAAGATGTTTTCTTCATTGTGATTCATTATCGGTATAAGGGCATCCAATCCCTGGAAGAATTTGCAATCCCGGGATTTTGGGATTCATTTCTCTCAATCCTTGGTTTCTGGGATTTATCCCGAAATTTCGGGATTTTTCACATGATGTTCAGTAGCTAAAAGAAATTACATGGAAGGAAGTTTGCTTTCGATACCTACATTATTTACAATACTCACAATGAAAACTGATTTGAGCAAAGAAACCAGTTAGGAATACGTCCTTTGCTATTTGAAATCATCATCCATCAAATGATCATCATCAAAAATCAATAGGAATTTATTGATTTGTTAGTTCATAATTAAGTTGTTATATTTTCCGCATTTTTTAAACTATACTGCAGCAACTGCAGTCAGCTGACTAGTACCTCGGGCAACTGAAAAACAGGCCACAATGGAAGATGCATACATTTGGAAATAGGCCTAAACCCCTAACAATGATCCTTATTAACCTTCTTCACTGTTTATGCTTAGGCAATTCCTGCATCTTACTCAAGGTCGTCGTATCACTCGTGCTTAGTCTAGGATATTGATTTCATTAGCTGAACAATAAATGGCTCTGCCATTTAGAAAAAAAAACAGCGATTGTAGCCCCATGGAACTCTCAGCCGTGAAGGTGAACAAATAAAAAAGGATTAGAGTTCACTTGAACGAAACGGCTATACCATGAACTCCAATTCCAGAAAACAAGAATGCTTTTTAATGAAGGGTTGTGTCAAAAAGTGAACACAATCTGTGTTTGAAATGTGTATTAATTTCTTTAATAAATGGGTATTTCTTTTTTTGTTATTGTTTGTTTTGTTGTATTATATTTCATATTTGTTTCGTGCAAGCAGCTATATGTGCACTTTGTACGTGCATTTATAATATTGGAACATGCATAATCCGTGTTAAGTGCTTCTTTGTTTTTTTTTTGTTTCTCTTTTACTTTTGTTTTGTGCGAGTGATTACGTGTTCATTTTTATATGTTTATTTTTCTTTGGTTAATTTTTTGATCGTTTTGCTGTTTATGGCATTTGTTTTGTGTGTGTTTGTGGATTTAGGTTTTAATGTTTAATCTGCGTTTATGTTTGTATTTTGTGTGTACTTTTAATATGTAAAATACCTATCAGTTTTGTTTGTTTGATTTGTGATGTACATGTATGTGTCTGCATGGAGACTGGTATATCAAAATCCTTATTTCCTGGAATTGGAGTTCAAATTCTAGTCCAATTCATTCAAGTTACCTCTAATCCGTTTTTATTGTGCACCTCTCGGCTATAAGTTCCATGGGGGTGGAGATACGACCCCTAATCTTTTTTTCTAAATGATGAAGCCCTTTTTTGTTCAGATAACTTTTTGGCTTTTTTCGCTTCCTTTTTATTGGAATTACTATGAGGTTGATCAAGTTTACGTCCAATCTCCACCCAATTTGTTTGTAAAAAAAGGAGCATAAAAATACATATTTATGTGCATTTTCCACCACCCACGCTGTGTTCTTTGCCCATTATATGATGGAAACACACTACTTAGATTTAGCATACACTCATCTCTTTTCATAATTGAGTCTACATTTATTGTTACTTAAGTTCTGGCTTATTTTATTGTAATAGGCACGATCCAATTTTTTTTATAAAAAGAGTTATGCTCCGTTCATGCTTTTCCCATTAACATTTACTTGTTGGAACACACTGGCGGGTGTCTATATTTAGCATGTGTCAGCACGATTCAAAGTTGTTTCATAGTTGATTTTTTATTGTAACAATAATTGATCTTCGTTGCTGGAAACAATTCAACTAGCTGCCCGAAGACCCCATTGACGAACGAAGTGAGTCATTTCGGACGCCCAACTTTGAGACTGAAGGGTTTAGGCTGTTTTCCCTTAGGTTGAATGCAACGAACTAATTTTTCTCTGGCCGACAACTTAAACTGGAACAAGATACAACAACAATGTTACATTCCTTGTGCCCAAGCATCGTTGCATCTTGTTCGAATGAACTATAATCCTAGCTTGTGCATCTCACCATTTTGTTGCACTACTGTTACGTGTTGCAGCATTGTAATATTTTGGGAATTTTAGCCCCTCCTACTGATATCCTTGTTGTGGGAATGATAACCCAGTTTCGGTTCGTGCTCCCTAAAATTAAGCAACAACAACTGATATCCTCTTGATTGTGGCATGTCAAAAATCCTGGGATTTCCGTTTGAATTTCTCCAGCTAAAATATCCCTCTCATCGTCCTGGGGCAGATAACCCAGTTTGGGCAGGGAAGTGAGATGCAATGACGTCTGTGAGAATTTTCAAAGCGGTTATTAAAGAAGTGACTATTTAACTGATGAGCAATGAAGCTACAGTAGGGCGGAAAGTACAGAAATATTCTTTTAAAATCTGTTTTCTGTGTGTATTTGTAACAGCACGTTAACTTTACTTTTCTTTCTGACACCAAAGTAAGCGAAAAACGAATACAACTAATGTTTTTTTAAATCTATTTTCTTTTTTGGCGTTGAAAAGCCAATTAAGTTCCGTCCTCCTATCACCCAGTTTCGCCGATCTCGGTACTATACAACAATGCTAGGCCTGGAGGACTGAGATTTACTTCCCAGGCCTAGACTATTGATATCGTCAAAGGGCCAACACGAGCACAACAAAAAACGAATCGTGCTGACGTTCTTTTGCTAGAAAGCATGACAATACGACTGTGCGTGCAACAATTTTTGCACAAAAAACTAATCCTAATGCCGATTTTCAAAGGGTTCAAAGGGTTTAACGATCGTATCTCCACTCCTGGTCATCTGCCCGAAGCCCTAAAGCCCAATGTCTGCAACAGCCAGATTCCCAGGCGGTCACCCACCCAAGTATCAATCCAGCCCAATGCTGCTTAACTTCGGGGATCTGACGAGAACCGGTGTTTCCAGCACTGTAATGCCGATTTTCTCCTTCGGCGAACAAAGACGCTGTTACAATAACAATAACAGTGAATGCTATTCCAATTGTTACACAACTGGGTGATAAATAGGTTATTACCCTCTTTCCTCTACTGAGCTCAACAATCGCTCGATGTTAATCTCAGTGCTCGGAAAGCGGGTAATAACCTATACAACCAAGACTGTAGGGGCCGTTATTAGTAGTTTCATGAGTATACAACGTTCCGTAAGAACTTTACATGTTCATGATAGTTAGGTCAGATTCTAGACAAGAGGGAAGAGAAAGCGAGTTAATCGTTCATTGTATTTTTGTATTTGTGTTCTTTGTAGTTAACTAACGAAATAAAATTCAATTTATAACGCTTTTTTCTCACGAATTAGGCTCATTGTTAATCCTGATAATAACGAGATTTAGGCAGCTACGATCCCGGAATTTTCGGGTCTAAAAAATGGTCCAGACCCCGGGATGAGATGCCCTAATCGGCATGAATCGTAAGTACATTATGGGATGTTTCGTTCTGATACTATGGGATAAACCTCTGCAAAGCATTAAGGACCTTAGCTTACGTACTAGAAAAGATGGGAAACTCCTACAACAATTATTGTCATCGATGAGCATGATAGAAATCGAGCATTTGCCTTTGTTTCTTCCTTAAGGGATCTGTGAGGTCAATATGTAAAATCTGCATAATACACTTTGAACTGAGAAAAACTATTTTTGTTCAAGAATGACGTTGACTTTTACACAAGACCAGGTGAAGCAAGGTTCTTTTGTTGGTTTGTCAAAGTTAATTTCGGATTGTTATACAAATTTATTTTCACATCGTTATACAAAGTTCATTTTTCAAGTTAATTTCAAATTTTACACAGGTAACATATCATTATATGAAGTACTCATAATATTGTATGATAGTTTTCCCTATCTTTGGAGCTATAACTCACACAGTAAGTCGTTAGGTAAACTCTAATACTAATGGATCACACTTAGGTTAGGATGTATATGTTTAATTTCCTTGAGTGCATCAGCAACACTGATAGGTGAAGTGATAGCTATTAATGATTCGTACTTTTTGGGGTATAATGATTGTACCGACAAGTCGATATGTATCATTTACTTGTAATAGTCCTTCACCTAAGTATACTTTATTCTTCAAGAGATGAAAACGTCGATTACCATGCGTCATATATTACATCTTTTCTATTCTAACGTGGTGTGGATATACAATTTAATGGTGCGTGTGGGGAAAAAGGGAGAATTGCCGTAGCAGCGGCTAAATTCTCTTTCTGTTGGTCAAGGCAAAAATATACATAAACTGAATAATTATAGCATTTCCTTCCCAAATGCTTTTATCTCTCTACAGAAACAACCAATTTGCATCATGGTCGCCAGACCAGATCACCTTTTGTAGCCTCTGAATATGTCGCCAGGTGACAACTCGATAGAGGAGGTAGGGTTTGTACACAGTAATGTATATTTTCGCCTTAAGCAATAGAGTGAGAATTTAGCCGTTGCCACGGCTATTGTCTCTTTCTATTTGTGGCTAAAATATACATTACCTGAATAATAGCACTTCATTGATTTCGTCACAATGGCGGTGGGCACCACCTGACGGTCCCACTAGGGGTTAGGAGTTGGGTCGTCCGATAAGATAAGACTTTATTGAACCACAGGAACTTTGAATTCTCTCCAGATTTGGTGGCCATAAAAAAGGCCTGGGGTTTGGGATCTACTTCTTAGTGCTGAGGTGGTTGCCCGACACATCTGTGGAGATGACTGGTTCCAGATTGTGTAGTCCTACAGTTTGAATGGTCGTGTACTTGAAGTAGTGCGAGGTGAAAACGGTGTTGTTCATCCAAGAAGCAGCTAGCAGAATTTCTGGAATCGGGAAGCCATTGGGAAAACGCCAAGACGTCGACATGGCTCTCAATTCGTACGCAGTGACTCACCTACAGCATCATATGCGTTTGTGATGTGGCCTTCATCCATGATGCGATCATTGTGGAAATCGTCCTGAACGGCAAGAAGAGCTGGTTTCTGCCTCTATGAATTTCCTTGCTATCTGTGCGGCTCAAGTAGAAGCGCATAGCTCGGATGGGACGAAGAAGATGTTCAGGTTCGTCACCTGTCAGGGGAGAAAAGCGCTGATAATGATGGGAACCGAAGTTCGTTATGATGCCTTTTCGTGGCTCGAAGCTAAGTACTGGTTAGCAGCGAAACTTGGGAGGCTGTCAGATCGCCAACGTGGGCACCCCAGCTATCAACCGATGCATTGGAAGCCCAAGATCCGGGAGAATTCGTGGAGAGGAGCTGTGCAGGAGAGATTGCAAACGTTGGACCATCAAAGGAGAGTGTCAATCGGGAATGATGAGTCTAATGTGTAGACTGAATCCAGAGTGGTGAAGTTTTTCCCAGGTGTCTATGTGGTATATGCGGAACAAACAGGTCATCCATCTGCTGTAATGCATGAGGTTCACGGTGGAATCCAGCTAACCTATTAGATTATTTAGGTTGGATATATTGTACGAAACATGGGCGAGAAACAGTTGGGACTTGGCGAGGATGTTTGCAATTTGGTAGGGAGAGGTTCTACCCGTCTGAACCAACTGCCGAGGAAGAGAAAGGACTGGGCAGGGATACAGCAGGATTTCATGAAATTTATGCCAAATCCTAGGGAGTGCAGAAGATCCAGGGAGGTGCACAGGTCGCCGAGAGGACTGTGTGGACCCAGTTGTGTAGGAGCCAATCATCGAGGAAGGCATGGGAGAGAATTTGATGCTTGTGAAGAAAGGTGAGGACAGGCTGGAGCAAAACAGTGAAAATACGAGGTGCAGCATTCATGTCGAAGGGAAGAGTTCGTATTTGAACACGGTGCCGCCGTAGCCACAAACTGGAAGAGATGCTGTAAGTAACGGTGAAACGCGATGTGCAGTTATGGGTGTTCAAGATCAACTGAGATGTTCCAATCCTCTTTGAAAAGGGAGTGACGAATGGAGTCATGTGTTTCAATTTGAAAGGGAGAGTTGTCCGTATTGGCTTTGACGGGTTTAAGGTTGAAAATGAGCCGTTCGCTGCCGTACTTTTTTGGTGTCACAAAGATTGTGATACAAAATCCAGGCCAGATAGGATCAGATCATACGTGGGTGGCTGATTTTTGTAATAGGCTATCGATTACTGCAGATAAAAGAAATGAAGCGGCTACAGTGAATTCCCATGACGGGGTAGAGATGATTTGAGGCGAATGATGAAAGGTTGGAAGGAACCCATGGGCAACAATTATAAAAATCCAGAGGTCTTGAGGAATGGTTTACCAATTTTGTTAAAAAACACCAAAATTCAGAATGTATAGAATGAGCCAACAAGGTGTTGAATGAGAACGTTAAATCCTCGACGTTTCGAATCACTTCTGATTCATTTTCAAGAGGCACACTTTACTAAAAAACATGTAAACACAAATCAGGCTTGGGGAAGCCTGGAGTCAAGCCAATATTACATTCAAACATCTCAAAAACGGCAATTTTATTCCAAATCCCAAACACTTGTACCAGAATCAAATTTGACACCATATGCATTTCACTCTGTTCTCCACCCGTTAACAATCACATTTTACCCTCTGCACCAAAATATCAAAAATATTTCAAGTTACTTCAAAAAAATGTAATGTTACTAAATTTTGCCACCAGAGTATTCTCAGTACCAGTATATAAATTGTGTACCTGCCCGACTTTCCACACTTAGGAAACTGTACCATGAAACTGGTCACACCTTTTTTCCCACTGTTTTTTTTTGTTTTGACTCTGTCCCTGTTCCGTCTGGGCTCACACACATTTTTTTTCAAATTTTTTTATTTTTAAATGTAGTTAAGTGTGCCTCTTGAAAATGACTCTGAAGTGAGTCGAAACGTCGAGGATTTAACGTTCTTCAACACCTTGTTGGCTCCTTCTGTACATAATGGTTTTTCAAGTAGAAATGTGGACACTGAGGCGACCTCGGAAGGGGTTCAAGTGAGCGAACGAGACCCCAGTCATTGAACGTGGTGGGTACGGAGGAGAGTTGCAACAGCCGCGATCAGGAGCGAGGCGTTAGTTGGCGTGACCACTCCTGCTATGAGGGTTTGGCTTTCCACGAAAGGACTGGTAATGATGGGGGGTCACAGGCATCAGAAAGGGAATGGTTCCACTGCTTATAATGATCATTCTTATTGTCCTTCTTGAAAAAAGCCGGAAAAGAAATTTCTGAAGTGCCTTCAGTTAGGATTTAGGCTTGTCATCTTTCGATTTCCTAGCCACATCCAGGTATGTAACAAGCTTAGGATCAAGCCGCTGAAAAATTCAGCTAAAATTTAATTTGTGAGTGGAAAGAGTAAGGTAAAATAGGTACCATCTGACGAGGCAAAACTCACAAGGCCTGGCAACTACAAAGAATTTAAATTTTCAGTGCTTACATAATTTGCACCTTGTTCGCAAAACATACACTATATTAAAAGGAAAAATGCACGGGGACAGCCCAACAACAATCAGCTTTCGATTCCACCAGCTGATTGTTGTTCGGCTGTTCCTGTGTGTTTTATCTTTTTTAATATTTGTTTTGCGAACAAGGTGCAAATTATGTCAGCACTGAGAATTTAACTCCGTTGTAGTTGCCAGGCCTTGTGAATTTTGTCCTCGTCAGAGGATACCTATTTTACCTTAAAAGGTTTCGTCTTCATGGGTTGGCTGGCTGTGGAGTTCATTTTTCATGGAATCATTGAGATTAGGGGGCGACTGAAGAGCAAGGTAACGTATGAGGAGCATAAGCATTAAAAAAGGCCCTCGTGTACCAATTCATAGAGTTATAAGTTACAAAGCATGCCTTTTTGAAAACTTTGTTGAAGAGTAAGACGAAGCGTTTCGCAGCCAAAGGATCAGGCTCAGTGTATAGCTTATCACACAAGGTGTTGGCCGCAGTGTGTAGGACATCAGCTTGAATGCTAGCACGGAGGCCAAGGCGAAAAATCTTATTGTATCCTTTAAAATAGAACACTGTACTTCTACCCTCTTTGGGATGGCCATGTCGAAACCAAAATCCAATTTGACTTCAGCTGTGAGAAATTCTGAATGAGTAGACGTCTCAAAGTACTTGGGATGAGCAGTTTCATCACTGTCCGGTCAAAAAAAACAATTCTCTTTACCCGGATGAGGCGTATGGGGATCTTTATCCAATTCTAATGGTTCAATTTTGCCTCGCAGGAGACCGCCAGTGCGAAGAAGGGTGGTAAGAGTAGTAGACTGGCCAAGGCAGTGTCAACTGACGATTCTTGGAAGAAAATGAATCAATGTCATCATGACTTAGATATCGAGAAGTCGTTCGCTTCAGAGTATTGTCTTTCTTCTATGCAAAGACAGAGACGGTTTAGAGTTGGTATCAGAAGAAGAACATCTTTTGCTTGGGGCAACAGACCATGGGGAGCGCATATGCGAAGCATGTTATTTGCTTCGGCTGGAAGAGCGAGGGCGCTTTCAAAGAAAAGGAGAGGAAGCCGTCTTTCTTTTTCGTGAATGAATATTCAGCCAGGCGTGGGCGCGTACCAACTTTCGCTCGATAGAAGCAACAGGCAGAAAACTGTAGAAGCTGATGCAGGAAGCGAAAGAGAATGGTGACGAGTGTAAGCCTGGTTGAACACTTCGTAAATTCTTCATTCGTCAGCGGGCTGGGATCAACATGGCAACGTGGCGAAAGAGCAGAAGTAGCTTGAGGCAAAAGATGAGAATTCAACCAGGTAGCCTTATTTGGTGCTTGAGTGTGGTATTGTTTGGTCCTGAGCCTTTGGATTTGCGAAAGAATATCGGAAGGTGTACACAAGCTGTACACAAGGAATGGATGACCAGCTATAGATGAAGGATGGTGAGTAGTCGCAGATGTATTTCCAAGGTGCTTAGCGAAAGAAAGTGAACTTGCTGGAGCGAAAGATGGAGAGGCAGGAACCGTGTCTCAGCGAGGAAGATCGAGCTGCTAATGGTGTTGACTTGCTGGTAAGGCAGGAGGACCAGGCGTAAGCAAAAGAGGGACCGAGTCAACGACAGTATAAGCTTGAGAGCTATTTAGCAAAAGAGGACAACTCGTTCCGGAATTTCCGGAATCTTCGAAGATCCATGGTCTCTGGTCATGCTGGTAGGCATCTATCGCTAGGCAAAAGAGGCAAAAGGAGAAGAGAGAGAGAAGCCACGCACTCATAAGAGTGCTAGAGAACAGAAGGTGATATGGTCCGGCAACCACTGGCCTCTATATGTGGGTGCGTGCAAGTTACGGGTCAAGGTTAGGGAGCTGAATGCTGATTGGTAGTTTCTCTCGAGGGATAAAGAAATTTGAGGAGACAATGCTATAATGCAGGTAATGTACTTGTACAAACAGGATTAAGAGAATTTTTCAAGCATATGATCGTGTGGCCAATATTTACACAAACTGTGTCAATCTTGGTAGGCAAGGATTTGCACCTTTTGATGCTAACGAAATTTGAGTTACAATTGATTTTAAGTTGGAGAGCCAGTCCTCTTTCAAGCGCCGTGTTAGTGGTACCATCGTCCAGGGCAAAACTGAGCCAGTCAACATCTTCGAATCTGGGGGGAAAGGCAAAGCATAATTTGATGCGTCCTGTCAGGTTCTTCCCCCCCTCCCTTAATAACTTACACTCATAAAAAAATGACGAAGAAGTCAAGGATGGGTGTCAGACATTCGGTTCCTCATAATTCGGCCCCAACAAAAATGACCAGCTGCAACAATTAGGTTTAAAAAATTAAATGGCTGTTAAAAACTAATGATCAAGTATGACAGTGTGGTCTAAAGTGTTAAGTTGGTGACATTTCATGTACGTGCATTTGGGATTTGTCAGTGGTCGTTGCGTCTTACCATGTACATAGTTAATTTTTAGAATAATTGTAGGAGATAGGCTCACCCAGCTTGTAAGGGAACCGACGAGATGGGAGGGAATCCTTGATGTGATATTAACTGACGACAGCCTAGTAATCTTGATGTAGAGATTGGGAAATCTGGGCCTAAGTCATCAGAGTATTAACAAATCATACAAAAATCCCATAAGGGTAAAGAGACCCATTAAGTTTTCGCCATAGAAAGCAGTGATATCAGAACCAAAATGGCTGCCATCAAGTTGCTACATTACTTGCCAAGCTAATCCCACGGCCTATTAGATCAAAGGTTAAATAAAAAAACCGACCATTGCTACAATCAGTACCAATGGTCAGATGTTTGATTTAACGTCTGAAATAATAGTCGGTGGGATTAGCTTGGCAAGTAATGTAGCAACTTGGTGGCGCCATTTTGCCTCTGATATTACTGCTTTCTAAGGTGAAACTTGATGGGTCTCTTTCCCCTTATGGGTTTTTTGTATGATATCACCCCTTTTGGTTGTTTTATAGTTTTTCTTTAGTGTATGTATTGATTGTGAGCTCTTTATGAAAATCTAATTGGAAATAGTTTTTTTAACAGCCTGAACGGAAAATCTGAACTTTGGTTTAATTAAGGGATGCTTATTATTACACAGCATTTCCAATAAAGTGTCCGTTGATTTATGTTTTATTTTATTGTAAACCAGAAACAAGTGAGCGCGATAAGTTAGATTAGTTTTTAGTTTAGGGCTATTTAGATTATTCGTTTTTTGTTATTTGATTCAAGAAGCGCTAACCATTCACGGATTTTTCCCCATAAAGAGTTTAGCAGACGATGCGGTACTTTATTTGTTTTCGTTAAATGACTATTATAATATAATATTTTGATTTAATTGTGAAACAGAAACAAGTACAGTCCGAAAATAACTACGTTATGGAAAACGATTTATGGGTTTCAAACAGCTCTAAAACCCATAACACATAAAGTACAGAGACAAGGAAACATTTTTTTACGGGTGTAATAACTTCAATACTTCACAGGCTCAAAACACAACAAGGTCGTAACCAACTCCAACCCATAACCATAACAAACAAAATAATAACATAGTTGTTTTGGAACTGTAACTTGTTTTTGTTTGTTTGTTTTGTGTTTGTTTGTTTGCCTTTATAACTCACTGACGAAGTGCTTCTGGATTCGCTAGTCGTTTTCCTTTTTAGTTTTGTCACCACAGCAGAATCATCACACTAGAAAACACTGTTGTTTCCAAAACTGCACCTAAACCACCATACTTCATTTGGAAGAGCCGCACAGAACAAAACACAGTGCCATTATTTTTGGCTAAATTGTTTTTGTAACCAACTGTGTGCTGTAATGGTTGAATCCAACACACTACAAAACACTTTTGTTTCTAGACTGCACCCAAACCACATATGGATGAACCGCAAGGAACACTTACAATAAGTTGCAATATTTGAGCAAATCGCTTTTAAAATAAAACTGTATTGGCCTAATGGTAGAATTCAGCATACTACAAAACACTTTTGTTCCCCTAATGGTCGCTAATTACTTTCATTTTCAATAAAGTGCTAGTTACATTACAATTGCTTGTCGAACAGAAACACGTAAGCATGATAGGTTAAACTTATTACAACACAACAATTAAATACTGTTGTAAAACGGAATCACAGATGGTGTGTCAGTTAAGATTGAGTTAACCGAGGCAGCATTGTTACTCGGCCATGGAGGACAATTACATTGATAACGGACGGCGTGTTCCAACGTTTACGAAAATAGCATTACACATTTTTACTTTGGAGTTAAAACCTCCCCAAATGTCAAACCATAAAAGGCTCTTATGGCGAAAACTTGATGGGTGCCTTTACTCTAGTGAGGTTTTGGGGTTTTTTCTCTTCACGTATTGGGACGGAAAACTTTGTGGCAGCCATTTGGGCTCTGATATCACTACTTTCTATGGCGAGAACTTGACGGGCTCCTTTGCCGTTATGGGGTTTCTGTATCACCCCTTTTGGTCGTTATTGGTTTTGCTTAATGTAAGTGTTGATTGTACGCTCCTTATGACGTTAAAGCTGCAAATCGTTTCTTGAACAGCCTGAAGAAAATCGTCGCTTTGGTACAATTAATAAACGCTGATTAATTATATTTCCAGTAAAGTGTTCGTTGTATTACATTTAATGGAAAGCAGAAGCTGTTGAGAACGATAAGTTAGTTTCGTTTAGGTTAGGCCTATTTAGATTGTTTTTTTTTTCTGTTTTTTTTTTATTTTTTTATTTAAGGAGCGGTAATTGTTCACGGATTTTATCCGCCATAAACAGTTTAGTAACCGATAAGGTACTGTATTGATTTTAGGTAAGTTACAATTACAACGTATCACTTCGATTTAAAGTGAAACGGAAACATTAAGTTAACCGAGGCTGCATTGTTACTTGGTTAAGGAGGGTGCTGAGCTAGTGTAGTTGTGCTGTTGTGTAGTTGTGATGTTGTGCGGTCGTGTACTAGTTTCTAAGGTTGGCTGGGGCGTTCGACTCATGGTTCAGGCCTCAATAAAATCAAAGGAAAGGAAAGGACAATTATTTTGATAACAGATGGCGTGTTTCCAGTGTTCACTAATGATTACAATCTTTGGATTTAAAACATCTTCAAATGTCAAACCATAAAAGGCACCTATTGGAGTCAAACGTGAACTGTATGTCAAATTTGAAGCATATCTGTCACATAGATTATTTTATCTGAGTGGAATTAGCTAGTAATAAGTAATAAGTTATTAGCATGAAATCAACGATCTTGAGGTACCTTTTTCGTATTCAAATCCTTTATGCACCACTCTTAAACAGGAAGATCTGTTGTCTACTCGGTAAACCCCATCGATCTACACAATCTCCAAAGCTTTCTGTCGCACTAATATTTAATTAGAAACCAAAAACGAGCTCGTTTGATGTTTAAGGTAAAGTTTAACTCAAAACAGCAAAGGAACACAAATAAATTTTCCTGTAAGGTTTCACATACCGTAGTGTTCCTGTACTGTTTAGTCCACGTGAAACCTTACTGCTGTATTCGCATGTTTTTACAGTTTTTTTTACTTTACACGATATGTCGGATTGGTTCATTCTACTTGGCTAAAGGACATCGCTGAAAAATCGTAAAAAAAATACTTTTAGTGTACTTAGTACAGACCTACACATTAACTAATTCAGGGTTCGTGCAACTTCTTGAAACTCTGGAAATATCGTTGAAAATAAAAATGAAATAGCCTACCAGTCCTGAAGTCTTGAATATGAAATCTTAAAAATTGGTGTATGTATCAATAGGATGAACGGAAAGGAGACGACCGGACTACAATGATGATAAAAAATTTAGCCCCGAAATTGGGCGAGTGTGTAGCGTATATTATACACTATATTATTCTTTCAACAATTTTGAGAGTCGGGATAAGGTTTTGATTTTATTTACGTGTCTAATAGTTGAATACAGCAGTAAGGTTTCACGTTGACTAAACAGTACAGGAACACTGCGGTATGTGAAACCTTACAGGAAAGTTTATTTGTGTTCCTTTGCTGTTTTGACTTCGGATCACTTAAACCTTACCTTAAACATCAAACGAGCTCGTTCTTGTTTTCTAATTACTGACACTTTGACATACCCAGCTGGTTGTCTGCACTCGTTGCAAAAGACACTGAATTGCTCTCGCTTCGCTCGCTCATTCAGTGCTAGTCTTTCTTTTGGAAGTTGGTTTGTCCGCAGCTATCTATCAGGCAGCTTTGTCCGTATTTGTGCAAAGGACGGCAAGCCAAATGGGTAAGGGACACTGTAGCTTTAACGCGGGAGAATGACGTGAAATCATTATATGAATCGATTCGTGATGAGGATAATGCTTCCGCTTCACGTGCGGGTAAATTGTTGGCTCATCAGCATTGTTAGCATTTGCTTAACGCTTTCAAAATCGTCAGTCAAACATGGCGGCAAACGTTAGGTTGTTGCTTAAGGAGATGCTGGAGGAGGGATTGTTGGACGAGCGACAGATTTCGCTCGGGGTTTGTTCCGGAGGTGGTATACAAGGTTATTTATGCTGAAGCCTGCAAGAGAGGAGAATTTCTGATGCCAACCTGCATTTGTACAGAGTGATTTGTGAAAGTTTTAGACAGACAAGGTAACACTAGCCCTAATTCTGAAAACAATGCCATTAGCAACGTGGTGGATCGACAGCCAGTTAAGATAGCATCCAACGATGAAGTGCGTCCCATTGTTACGAATATGTCAGGTGAGGTGTTGCAGGAGCACGATTACATTGTAGTACAAAATGACCAGCAAGAATTAAATCAGTGTTTGGACTTGGTCAAGAAGTTGTACGGTAGTTCACACTCTAAAGTTAAAATGACTAACTCTGTTATTATTTTGGGTGTTCAGAAGGGCCGACCAAACAAATTGTCTGACTTGCGTGAGCCTAGTGTGGATTCTGATTTTTCTGGCGTCCAGCTTAGAAAATGGCGTAGAGTGAACGGCAATCAAATGTCGCTGTCAGACGTTTGCCTGGTTGACACTTCCAACCGATTTTCGCCCCTGGCAGATGTTGAGGTTGAGGTAGAGTACGTGGAATCCAAAGTGAGCAGTGAGGATCATGTAAACCCTAACGACAGTGATTCAGTGTGTTCAGAAAGTCTGTGGAGCGAAAATGTTAGTCTCCACTCTATTGAGGACCCTGAGTCCTTAAGCGCCATATGTAACAATGAGGGTATAGATGAAAGCGAACTTGTATGCAACAATGTATCTGAGTGTGTAGTTGGTGGTAGACCGGACCCAGCTCCTTCATTGCGCCAATAAGAATTTGTTCCTGGAACGTACGTGGTGTGAGGAACAATGTTGACGAAGTTTTAAGATTAAGCGAGACTATTAAAACATTAGGCTTGCATGAGACTAGGCTTCCTTTTGGAGTGAGCATTTGTGTTCCTGGATTCGATTGTTTGTTGAGCTCCCCATCTTCCGGTATCAGTGTCTTCGTGAACTGGAGGGTGCCTCACCGCTCGCTGGTCTTGCCGGCCTGTCCTGGCATCGATTCATGTGGTATAAGCGTGTGGTCGGGCTCGTTCTGGTTCACGATTGTCTTTGTTCATGTTGTGGGCAAGTTTTCGGTTGCTGACTGGGAGACCTGGATCCGTGCTCTTCCAAGTCCTGTAATTGTTGGAGGGGACTTCAACGCCCACCATCAGGCATGGGATAGCAATCACTGTGACACCCGAGGTCGTGTAATTGCAGACACTTTGTTAAACTCTGATTTATGCCTAGTACATAACAGGTCCCCAACGTTTCTTCGTTGGTTGCATGACAAGATCTACGAGTCAGTCATCGACCTATTTCTTTGTTCGAGTAGTCTTGCGTCTTTCTTCGGTTTTACTGTGTCGTGTGACCTCCGTGGGAGCGATCACTTCCCAATCATGCTTTTTTCTATTCAGTCTGCACGTCGGGTTCAGCAGTTACGTAATTGTCGCCCGCGTGTTGAGTCTGGCACCTTTGCTCCTTGGTTGAGTAAATGGACTAGGCTGCGCCGTATTCATTTCAGCAGAGCAAGTCATACAACGTGGTGGTCTTTGAAGTGCACTGTTGCTGTGTGTGATCGCAGAAAGGCCTATCAGCTGGGGCGTCGTAAACCAACCCAATACCGTTGGTGGGTCTATGTAGGCGTCGCAAAGGAAACACGTTCCATCCTGAGAAGTGAGAAGTCTTCTTTTAGGGCTCGTCTTTGTCAGAGTATTGGTCGTGGTGGTCTACATCATTAGTCTGGAATCTTGTGCGTCCTCAGGACACTAGGCAGCAAATTTCTTGGATTTTTAATTCTGCCAATGATCGGGTACTTCGTGGATGTGAGATGGTTAATGCTCTCAACAGCAGGTTTGCTGAGGTATACCAGTTACCTGAAGGCATTGCCATCTCTTTTTCTGAACGGCTCTGGCGTGACAGCCCAACAGATGCTCTGCTGTGTATGACTGAGCTTCTGTCTGCACTTTCGCAATGCCGCTCCAGTAGCGCTGCTGGTATTGATGGGGTCACGTACGACTCCATTAGAAATGTTTGCCCTAACGGGAAAGTTGAGTTGTTGGGGTGTTTTCAAGACATCTTTGACGGAGGTGCTGTCCCTCCGGCCTGGATGTTTACTATACTAACTCCTGTAGCGAAACGAGGGAAACCTCGTTCTGCATTGACTAGTTACCGTCCTATCGCACTTCTGTCCTGTGTTCGTAAGCTGTACGAACGGATCTTGGTGCGCAGGGTGATCTGGGCACTTGATCACAGCAACGTGCTGTCTGATCGTCAATTTGGCTATCGTGCTAATCGGTGTGCTCAGGACGCTGTACTTTTGCTTGAATCTAGTATTTGTGAGGCTTGGCTTCATGGTCACGTTGTACTTGCTGTATTTTTAGATATCCGTGCAGCCTATGATACTAGCAAACCGGATTGGGTTGAGTGCTCTCTCCAGGCCTTAGGTGTCGGACGCAAAGTTTCCAAAGTTGTGCTTGCCCTGCTTGGGCGTCGTCCTTTTGTTACCAGAGTTGGTTCCTTTTGGTCTGGTATCCGTGAGACTGATAGGGGGCTCCCGCAAGGGAGCTGTCTCAGTCCAATACTCTTTGCTGCTGTGCTGAACTCTGTCCTGGTTCTGCTCTGTCCCCATGTTAAGGTTGTGGCTTACGCTGATGACGTTGCTGTGTGGGTGGTTGGCAATGTGGTTGCTCTACGCTCTGCCTTGGAGCAGGCAATCAGTTTTATGTGTACACTTCTTGAGGAGCGTGGTCTTGCAGTCTCTCCAAAGAAGTCAGAGGCTGTTGTTTTTAGCCGTGGACCTCCAGTTACTACATCTATCACTGTTTGTGGATCTACTATTAAGACTAAGCATAAAGTAAGGTACCTTGGTATCACTTTGAGTTCGCGGTTGGATTGGGAATGTGATGCCATTGGCGTGAAGGTGGCGGCTGCTAGCAAGCTTGCCACTCTAAAAGCACTAACCTACGGACAGCTAGCGGCTAAGCGTAGTATGGTATCTTCTTCTATCGTGCGTATATAAGATCTGGAATTAATTATCATCTCCCCTTCCTGGCACAGTCCAAGAAGGCTATTGGCATGGTTCAAGTTGTTGTCAACCAGTGCTAGCGTATTGTTACTACGTGTATTATGTCTACTCCTGTTAGCGCCATACATGTTGAAGCTGGGGAACTGCCCGTTGCCTGCCGGGCGAAGGAGCTGTTACTTTCCCTGTACTTGTGCAATCTTGGCCGTGGTTTGAGTGACCCTATTGCCAGGATCTTGTCGGACTATCGGGAAGTGAGTGCGTTTGCGCGTAATGGCCTGGGCTCCGCTGGCCTCGGCATGTCCTTAGCTATTAGGTCTCCTCTCATGAAATTTCCTGACCCTCTCTGGGTTGGTCTTCCCAGTCCATGGACTTGGTGTAGTGAGCTTGAGCGCGTGTTCCTTGGTGATTTCCATCCGTTAATGGCAGATGTGTTCTGTGACGCTTCCTTGCACGTTGACAGTTGGGAAGGAGGTGTTGGTGTGGTTGTCCCTTCACTGAAGTTCAGTTTGCGTCGTTTCTTGCCTGCTGTTCCTTCAGCATTTGTGGCTGAGCTTGTTGCCATCTCAGTGGCTTTTGATGTTGTACCTAACTTGGCGATCTACAACTTCACTATTCGGACTGATTCTGCATCCAGTCTGCGGTTCTTGCGTGATTCCTTTAGCCATTTGGACATTGCGAGCCCTCTTGCAGCAGAGATCGCATGGAAATTATTTCAGGCCCTCCAGAGAGGCGTCGTTGTTCTTGCCTGGACACCTGGGCATGCTGGTTGTCTGGGGAATGACGCAGCTGATGCTCATGCACGGCAAGCTTATGCCGAGAGAACTACTCCTGTTGTTTTCCCAGTCTCCCCGCGTGATGTGCGACCGGTTTTGGCAGAATGGTCACGGGCTTGTTGGTTGAGTGAGTGGGCATCTGATACCACGGGTCGTGCTCTGTTTGCCATCAATCCTACTGTTCAGGTTCCTGCCGCCCTGAGCAGGCTCTCACATTATTCACCTGGAGTAATATCTCGGCTCAGGACAGGGCACACCCGCCTCAATGCACATGCTTATAAGCTGCGCCAGTCCCACTCCCCATTTTGCTCTTGTGGCGAACAGGAGACTGTTCTTCATCTCCTTTTACAGTGTCCGCTTGGTGATGTGAATCGTAAGGCGACATTTAGTAGGCACTGTGTGTTTGCCAGTCTTAGTGATCTGCTTTGTGTGCACCCTGTCTCGGCTGACACTCTACGGCGTCTCCGGGATGTTGTAGTCTTTTGCAGGCAACGGGGAGCACTGATCTAGTTGCCCTGTAGGCTTGTTCATGTTCGTTTGTTTTGTTAGTGTTTGTGTTTCGTCAGTGTCTGTGTTTCCATCTCCATCCCTACTTCCTGTTGACATGCTATCACTGTCCTGTTGTTTAGCTGATGTTATAGTTTTGTAGTTTTAAGTAGGTTTAAGTAGTTCTGTACGAGAGCGCATGGCTTTGGGCCAAGGCATTCTATATAAATAAATAAAAATAACGCTTTCCGTCTGGCGTTTGCTGATTGGCATTGTTGTATAGAAACAATGTTTAAAACAATGTACAACAATAAAACGGATCGTTCAGGGCTCCGTAACACCGGAACGGAGCTACCAATTGAAATTTCTATTTTTATAAAGGACAAATCTCCGGAAGTAGATTTTTCCAAATGAGCTAAGAATCAGCTTTCTACGACAAATGGTTTAGTCTGTAGAGACCATTGTATAAACGTGTCCAAAGTCCATCGCCATCACCACCGTACAAGACAATGAAACTCACGATTCCAGCTGAAGTCCAGATCTCCATTCTAGGCAAATAGGAAATTAATAAAAAGTTGGTACACGCGTTGGCCAAGTCCCACAAGGCTTTCATACCAAATTTTAGTAGAAAATGTTGAACGGCGGAGGAGAAATTAAGCTTCCAAATTTCGGCTTTAACATCGGATACCGAGGTCAAACCTTACATACAGAAAACGCTGGTTTAATATCGCGGGTAAGAGAAGAAGTAGCTAGCTTTCGCCCGAACACTGATAATGAACAACAACAATTGAACAACAACAATCAGATGGCAATAATTAGACGCCGTGAATCCGACAATCTCAACTTGATGGGCGAAGCGCTAGCGCTTCTAGATAACTAACATATGAAATTGACTTCCATAGGCTACGAGAAAAGTTAGATGATATTGAATGGGATTATGAAATGAACAACGTAGATTCAATAGACGAGGTGTGGGACCTTTGTATAAATATAATTAAGTAGAACACCACTGGTTTTATAAACATTGCGAAACATAAAAAAAGGTCGAAAATCGTTCTAACACTATGGAACCATGTTACAACATTCAGACTTTGGCACCGGTATAGGTCAAATCACACCCATGCAAATTTGTCAAATTATAATAAATGTAAAATGGAATATATTGCACGAGTTAAAGGAAATCTTTTTTAAATGAAAATAATTTTGACGAAAAGAAATCTATCAGTGCAATTTCGTTTCTGTCGCTAAAAAAAACAATGTGCCAAGACCTATGCTACCATTGCGGATAAACGCCAAACATGTCCCTGATCCTAAGGTAAAACACTCTTATAGCTCGAATTCTCAAAACAACAACAAGCCTTGATTCAATTGAATCCGCAAAGGAGCTCGGAATATGGTTCCAGTCTGAATTCTCTACTCATTGCAACCATATAACTCCGAAAGCGAACCAGCAATCTGCCATTGTGCATCGTCGTTTTAGTTTTGGGATTCTAGTTACCTATTTGTGGGCATGCAAGATTTATGTTCGCCCCTTACTTGAATACGCAAGCCTGGTTTGGTTCCCGCCCTTATTGGGGGAGGACATTGCTCGGGTTGAATCTGTTTTAGGACATGGTTATGCAAGGCATGTATGATGCTAATGTGAAAACTACATTATAACCCAAGAATTAAATCTCTAAAACGTGATCCCCTCAAAATTCGAGGAGTAAAAGTGAATTTATCCTTACTTTTAAAATTTGTTTAATATGTTACCACTTGGTATCCCAAATTTTGAAATTCACTCTCCATCTTGTAACAGGGGACACTCATTGGAATTAGTAATTGCAAAAGTATAATTATGTTATAGAAAATACTTCTTCTGCATTAGGGTAATTCAAACTTGGAATTCGTTGAGCGTGGTGGCTGTCTCTGCATCTTCGGAATCTGCCTTTAGGAGACTGCTGGACAAACATTGCCTGAAATCCAAACTTTTGGTACCAGAGTTCTGTAGTTTACATTACCTGCCTGCTTTATGTGAACCTGGCAAGCTGACAGCGGTAAACTGAAGACCGTTTCTTTGCCATTTTGCAGCTAGTGGCTAATAAATGGAGTTGTTATTATTATTATTCTAAGAGCACACCTCGAGTTTCACTCTTCATATTCTGGCAGTGAGTTTTTGACAGTTCTGACTGGCGTAGTGTTAGAATGTTTTACATCCTGCGTTCAGCTGCTCTCACAATATTATGATAGTGCTGAGGCAGGTGTGGACGCGATAACAAAATGAAAATTGATTTTGCAGTACCTCATCTTATTTGCATTTATTTACTGAAAGGTACATTTCTCCCGAATTAGCTTTCCTGAATAACTAAATTTTGCAACATTACTTCAGAAACGTGAAAATGTTAGCAAAAATTTCAATTTCTATTTTTTCCCTTGTGATAAAGATTTTGCTACATTCATTCAAACCAATGTAAATGTTACAAAATCTATTTCGCGCATGATGCTTGCATATACTGAGAAGGTAATACTATGTCCTTTTAAATCTACTTTCCTCTCCCCTTTTATACAGGTCTGAATTTTCGTATGGTTTATATTTTATACGCACCAAATGTCAGGGATAATCCTGGCCACATAAACCCATTTGGATAACTTTACAGCAAGGACTGACCATTGAGCAAGCATTCACAACCACCAACAACGTGTCAAGGTTGAATCGACCTATTCTGATTGGCTACCTATCACCAGTGGTGTCCCTCAAGACTCTGTTTTGGGTCCACTTCTGTTTGTCCTGTTTATTGGTGATTTACTCCCAGATAGCACCTCCTCTGAGTTCCTTACGTCGAAATATGCTAACGATTTAAAGTCTGTCACTGAAATAATTTCTGCAACCGCCCAAGACAAACTCACAGATGTAATCAACGCGGTGTCCATGTGGTCTCTGGACTGGCGACTCCATCTATCCACGTCTAAATCCATTTCGACCCAATTTGGAAACACTATGGATTTGGCTGACTACCAAATGACCTCTATGGAGAATAAGCTCTCGATCACTGACTTGGGCATTTTCTTCAATTCGGACCTGAAATTCTCAAAACATTTTTCTAAGATTACTACTGATGCTTTTCGGCGCTTGTTCATTGTCAACAGGTGTTTCGGCTAAACCAATTTAAAAACAAGGGTTTGGGCGTTTAAGTTGTATGTGCCACCAATACTTGAGTATGCGAGCCCTGTGTGGTCACTACACCCGTTAAATGACATGGACTTACTAGAGTCGACCAGCATGCTTTCACTTGCTCCATACCTGAACTACGATCGCTAATGGCTGGTGAAAGATTTTGTATTATGGGACTGGAACCTTTGGAATTACTTTAGACTCGAGGCCGATCTCACTTTGACCTATCAAATTATCAAACCCAACTCGCAGACACCATCTTAAAATTCAAAAACAAACCTTTAAGACAGAACGTAGAAAGATTTTTTCTCCAACAGGATTGCGGAATTTGCGTCCGCCTGCGGTCATGTAAGCGGCGACGGTTGACGCCTTCAAACGTGCAGTGTGGGGTCGACCTCTCTCGACGAGCTTACTAATGCTTGGTTCACTGGGGCGGTGTAAGTGGTTTACCCTACCGTTACCTTATCCATTAGCGGGTAAAACCTTTTATTATTATTATTATCACATATTCGGCCGACTGTCCTCCCCTTCCCCTCTGATCCTACCCAATCCAGAACACACGCAGAGCAATCCTGACCACACTGTACGTAGGTACGCATAAACCGCACATCTCGTGAATGTAAACTACATCCAAATTTATTTCTAATGAATCATAGATTACTTTTTTGTTTATTTCGCAAAAAAGCAAACCCAAATAAAAAGTTGTTCATGGTCATTTTTTAGAATAACCATTGTTTGATGCTGCAATTGAAGCAGGGGAGGTAATTTCAGAGCCAACAGGTGAAATCACTAAATTTCGTGTTACTGAATTCAAACAACATGCAATAGCAGAAAAATAAATTGTAGTGCATACATCGGAAAAACGAAGGCCCAAACTCCACAATTCATTTAGAAGAGAAAGCCAGGAAAAAGATAATTAAAACAATAACATTACCTATTTGGCAACAGTATACTGTATAGGTCATAATATAATTGAAAGTCGTGAGTAAAATTATGTATGCAATGCTAGTATGGCTATTCGATGAATGATGCTCATCACACAATATACAAAGTCCAGGGAAAATTCATAAATTATTAGACATGTTTTTTTCGCAAACTTTTCCTTAGATGCTTGCATCTTTTTTGTCTTCTACACATAATTGTTTCTTGGTCCGCCCCACTGTTTAACATTATTAACAAGTATTAACATAACATAACAAACATTAACATGTGTATCTTTGGAGTATTGGCGCACACCTCTGTAAATAGGTGTCCCAGTCGACCGTAGGGGCGTTGTGTGTAAGCATTTTCATGGTTGTATTCATTGCCTTATGGCGCTAGTTTCTCGCCATTAATGCCTTTATAAGGCGCCGTTGCTCTTGAGCAACGCTGCCCGTTTTGCTCGAATTTAGTTGTCCTTACTCTGTCTACCCACGCGGTATGGAGCCACCACATAAATACCAATTGACAATTAGTAGATTTCTTTAGTGATATTTGACTAGAAAATTTAAAGCTTTATTCTGCGTTAAAACACATGTCCAAGCCAGCGAGCAACCCAGTATTATCGAGGGACTTGCTGGTGCATTAAGCCATAAATATTACGGCTTGCATGCTGGTAAGTTGGAGAAGGATGAACAAAGAATTTCCAATGGCTCTTACTTCAGGGCTTGTTAAACTAATAGGTATTTGGACCCTCGGGTGACTGAGAGAACAATTCTCCCACCTTGGGGCGAAGACTTTAAAGCTTCATGAAACAACTTTGAACACTTGTTGAGCCGAATTGTCTACACAAAACCTCGCGAACTCTGGACTTTGCTTGGGGCATTTTTCGGGCTAGATAGGACAATTTGTTATTTCTTGTGGTGTTGAATTAAGCTGACTCGTGGTTTTATATGCACTAAAGTCACTTGGGCAAATTTAATAGTAGAAAATAATTTGAAAATTATAAAAATTAGGCTATTTTGAAGCCTGCGAAAGCAAAAGGTTAGATTAAATTGGTAAAGCAATTTAAATGGTGAACAAATCTCTAAGATTTACAAACAATATCGAGTTAACATTGTACAATTGCAAGGATCATATAAACCAAGAGTTTAAAACCCATAAAACGGAATATTTAACCATTTAGTGCTGGGTTATGTCAAGGTTAACAAGTCAAACTGATCAACAAATTTCTAGAATAACCGTGGGCTTAGTGAGTGAGCATAGTGTGATTTCATGTAGTATTTTACACGCTTGTTACAGTGGCAGCTAAGCAAAAGTCGTAGTACATTTTATTTAGTGTGTAACAATGTAGATATTCTAACACCACTCACACAGATAGAATGATTCTGCGAGTCCCATATCTGTGCGAAGGTAGGTGATGCCACTGCTAGGGGATGGCTGGGTAGGAAGTTAGCTCACAAATTGGGATTTATTTTATTAATTCTCATTAGCACTGGGAAGTAAGACTAGCATAGCTGTCACGAAACTTGTAGCATTTTATGCACTAGGTTGCAAAAAGGTACATGTAAAAACAAATATTGTGAATTACATGCAATTTACAAATAATTGAGTGAAATATACAAGTTAAATTAAAAGAAATTAAATTGGTGAAGCAAACAGCAACAATTTAAGTTATTAACACTGGCTGTTAGTAAGGGTCGACCTAGGATCTCTGTGTTAAACTTTCAACTTTGAGAGCTTATAACTCCGTCAAAAGTAAACATCTTTAAACCAAATTTGGAATTCAGCCTCGAAGAGGGGCCAAATAGACAACTTCTTGTTCTTGGTCTTGTTGTTCTTGGTCTTGGTCTTGTTCTTGGTCTTGTTCTGGGGATGTACTTTTCGTCTGTCCTCTCTACAGGTCAAACTATTTGTCCTATGAAGCTGGTTCTTAGCTCATTTTACAGGTATTGGTCTGTAGATGTGCCCTTTCCATAATGCATTTTCTAATTGGTCAAGTGGTTCAGGCGCTCTAAACGGAGCTCTAAACGACCAGATTGATTGTTTTAAATTGTTTTAAACATTGTTATTATGCAACAATGCCATTTAGCATACGCCAGCTGCAAGACTGAAGATGAAAGGATTTGTTTCTATTATTAACACTGGCGATAGCCAATGTTAGTAAGAGTCAGGTTAGGGTCTCTGTGTTAAACTCTCAATTTTCACCGTCAACTGCACTGTTTTACAGTTTAGCTGCAATTCTAAAAGTAACACGAATTAATAAACAAAAAGGGAACGTTAAATGTTTAGAGTAACCCCTCGTCTACGATTACGCGGAACGTTCCGTTCAGTTGATTTGGCGGAAAAACCACGCCTCCTTTCAATCCCAGAATGCAGTCCTTACAGAACTATGGAAATTCTGCTCGCCGAGCTGACTTTCTGTTGGTTCTGCTTTCCGTTAGACCAAGTCAACATGGCCGACGATCCAACACTCAACTTTGCCACGCCAATATTTAATTGAAATCAAGCAAAACATGCATAAATTTACACCACGATGAACATTAACACCGCTAAGACTCGTGAAAGTTCGTTCAATCCGATAATCCACTCAACGCGAAATGCTAGGGATGTAAGTGGTTGGGCCGTGTCCACTTGTTGTTCGTGGGGAGGGAGAAGCAAGTAGGAAACGCATGGTTCGTTTGAAAGGAATATGTGCTTTCGTTCAGCGCTAGCTTGGACGGGCACATGTTTGTTCCGTTCTGTTCATTCTATTCAGTTTTCTGTTTTCCGCGTTATCATAGACGTAGGGTAAGGGTCTAAAAGTCAAAACCTAGAAGGAACACGAACAAGCTTTGACAGTCAGGGTCTAGGTGTAAAATTTTGTAAGAGGCTGGTAAGCATTGGACCCTTACTACCCGGTGGTCAGAAATACATACATTTTGACGAAAAACTAGAAATCCTCCTACAATGACCCATGTGATGATCCAGTGGAAGTATGGTACACATTTGCTGCTTTGCTTTATGTTGAAAATTATTTTTCGATTTAGTTACATGGCAGGGTATTCGAAGCAGAGAGCATTACTGGTTATCCTCTACCGTAAATCTACGAAATTTAATAAAACATTCTAAAGCATCAAAAGACAAAATGCCAAACTTCACAAGAAAATTATGTTCTTAAAGTTCCATAACAATATTCTAAGAACAAAGAAAACCTGTTACAACCGTTCATACACACGTTCTGTCCAATAGACTAAAACTAAGCTAACCAACGGGTAGTAAGGGTGTAATGCTTACCAGCCTCTTACAAAATTTTACACCTAGACCCTGACTGTCAAAGCTTGTCCGTGTTTTTTCTAGGTTTTGACTTTTAGACCCTTACTCTAAACATTCAACGTTCCGTTTTTGTTTATTAGTATTGTAATTTGTTCGAGCATTACAATTGTGATTTAATGGGTAATTGTTGATGAGAAATTGGAGGGTGCAATTTACATTGAAAATTATTGATAATTTGCACAGTGAAAAGGGATTGTAAGATTTTGAAAGCAGGCAATTTCGAAATTATACTGTATTTAAACTTTGCAGTAGATTAATTGGGTTTAATTGGAATTTTCATTCAAGTTGAATTTTTTTTAATAAACCAATTTCAGCAATTAGTCCTTTATGAGTAGTGCGGATGAAGCAATAGACTTCAAAAGTAGCTCACAAAGGAAATATGCATTAGAAGTTAAACTAAGGTTGGATGACACTCTCGAACTAGACACTTCAATAGCTGTTGACAACAACCTTATACATGACTGTCACGGGTGGAGCTGCAGCTGCTGCTTTGGGGCACAAGCTGCCCAGTGAATTTGACCCAGCTCTGGAACCCTGGAATGTCTATTTTGAGAGAGTCGAACTTCATATTTCTACATACGAGATACTATCAGCTAAGCAAGTTGGTGTTCTTTTGACGAATATAGGTCCTAAGATCTATAATTTGCTTAAAAATTTCTGCGCAGCAGATTCACCATTAGTAAGTCACTAGCTAACATTAATAAAATATAGAAGATAGCTTCTGTCCTAAACCGAACTACCTGTGTGAGAGAATAACTTTTCATAAAAGGGACTAGTCGTCTAGGAATTTATTGCCAGTTACATTACTGAATTGAGGAAATTGGCGATGAATTGT
>JAHWFP010003065.1:21760-65944 GCA_023313725.1 Lithobius niger
TATTTTTTTATCTTTGAATAATGAAGCCAACCTATCCACATTACTTCGAAATATAAGGTATCTGGCGACACGTCCGTGATGGACCTCATTCCTGTGTATTTTTTTTAAAATTTATTTTTATCTTTCAATAATGAAGCCAACCTATCCACATTACTTCGAAATATAAGGTATCTGGCAACACGTCTGTGATGTTCTTCGTTCCTACATTTATTAATTTTTTATTTTTTTATTTGAATAATGAATCCAACCTATCCACGTTGTTTCAAAATATATAAGGTATCTGGCGACACGCTCTTGGTGGACCACGTTCCTACGTTTTTATTTATTTAAAAAAAATATTTTTATCTTTGAATAATGAAGCCAACCTTCCACACTGCTTGTAAATGTAAGATATCTGGCGACACGTCCGTGATATACTCCATTCCTGCGGTTTTGTTTTTGAATAATTAAGCCAGACTGTCCACATTGGTTGGAAATATAAGGTATTTCGTTTTATGCTCCCTGCTTCTGTTATTTTATTAAAAACTTTCACGCATTTGAAACACTACTAAAAAAAATATATTCAGAATTCCCGCACCTTCATTCCATTATTTAAAAAAAAGAGTTTAAAATGAAGTATACACAACAGTGGTAGAAAAAAGACTCCTACGAAAATCTGATGTTATAAAAAAGTTGGTTTCAACGATACAGGTAATGGATTTGCAGCAGTAAGACTCTCGTTAAAGAATACTAGCCAAATTGGTTACATCGTTCGCTCATTCAGTTGCGCCGCTGATTTCTTGTTGAAACTCGTATATGTTGCTGACAGACATTGCACACCAACCATGATGAAGCGGATGCTCAGAATGTAGTACGTTTTTTTTCTCCTAATGCTTCAGCTCATAAAGAATAGATTAAAAAATTGTTATTACTGCATGATTTTTCTAGTCGGATGTGTTTATGATGACAACGCTGATTTTTATTGTTGTTGGTTTGTGGGACAGAAAGGGTGGGGAGTGGAGAGGGAATCAGTTTCCAAAAATGCACCCACACGGTCGCACTGTATACGTGACACTGGAACAGCCAGCTGGCGTGAGTCAAACATGACTGAAAGTGGCATTTCATACAAAACATAGTGAGACTACTACAATTCCAACCTTTTTAAATTAATTTTTGTGTCTATTCCATCAATCATAGTTCTTTTTTTTTATTTTGCCAAAAATTAATCGCCATGGTTTATTTAGGCAGTTATTACAGAGAAGACTTGCTTTGTAATAACTGCCTTTTTTTTATTATTATTTATCTCTGTTTCTCATGCCAAGTGACTACCCGTGTTGTTTATACTGATTTCACACTACTAAATTCGTCTCACGCGCGCGCCAGTCCCTGATTTGCAAGCCAGCTTGGCTGCTCAGCAAAGCAGGCTGGCGCGCGCCAGGGGATTATCTCAGCGTATTATCTGTCTACCCGCACAAAAGACCTTTCTTCCTCGTGCTGTTCCCCTACTCAGTCCTATTGTTGTGGGGTAAGGACTGCACGACTCACCCCTCACTCCGTTAGATGCAGAAAACACGGCCGCTACGTATTTTTAAATGTGAAATCCGAAACGAGCTGCCCAGGGCTGGCTCTCATTCAACGCACGCGGTGCGCCCCAGCGCGAGACGAATTTAGTAGTGTGGAATCAGTATTAGTGGCAGACTGGTAGGCTAGTAAGTGTATAACATTCAGAATTACCGACTAATTCTAAATTACATTTGAAAAACATCCGCAAGTTCATACATGCCAGTCACTTAGTTGTACTCTATTTAAACAGGTTCGCAATACTTCATTCTATAGTAATGGTGAAACCTAAGTAAGGTCAAATGTGAATGCTGTATCATTAATCTTTAATTGGTGAGTTTCACAGGGGATGAGTCCAGATGGCTAAATTCTAGTACACGGTAAGAGTTAATATGGGGTTATCTTTTTTAATATTAGACCCACACCATGTTATACAAACTTCCAGGATACAGTTATCAATAAGTGACTTAGTGCAGTGTTAGTGCAGTTTTACTTCATTCATGCACAAGGGCGAATTGGCACAGGTGGCTAGGCCGCAATCTCTACTGGGTGCAATCCGTTTTTTGGGAGGGGCGGGAAGGAGGGGGTAGACCATATTTTATTTAGCTTTCAGCACCAAACTATGTCAAACAGACTATTATTGACAACTGCAAAACTATAGCATTAAGGAACGAATCTAAAAACTTTGTTAAGCGTAAGAACAATTTTAAGCTACTCCCAAAAAAAGAACCTTTAGTTTCCTCTGATGGACCTTTTCCACACGACTTCACGCTTTAAACCTAACTTATGAAGTATTTTCCCCATCCCAAACCCCTGCAGGACAAAACGTATCTTACAGTCGTCATGGTCAACAACCCCAGACAGCCCCTACGCATGTGTACGCCATATGAGCATCTACCACTAGCGTGATCTATATGCCAATAATAATATTTACATTACTGCTGCAATAGTATCTTGGTATTAGGCTACTTTTGCTCGAAGATAAATATAGCGTCGATGAGTTTGAAATTTTCATGTCGTTGAGAAAAAATACACTATAAATTTTTTCACCGTATTGCAGTTTGTTGGTGTTTTAATTTTCCTTTTTGTATTGCAGTTATCCATGACTAGTCTTGTTAGTGCCCTATTTTTTGACGGAGGTAATGCTTATTACCTAAGAGTTTTACGTGCACCTCGTTCTTTACGACTAATACGCAGAATTCCTCATGTAAAGGTAAGTAAATAAACCTTGTACTGAATGACAGATATTTGAACATAACCTATTCATACCAAAAAAAAAAAATCCACTGGTTTACATTTATTTTTAAATTGTGTTGCCAGTTACAAAATAAAATTAATTTAAACTTGACCTCAGCTAGTTCAAGGTACTGCTACAATGTGCTGCTAAGCGCAGACCACGTTTCATATCGTGTACTTTAAGGATATGCTGTCCCTGTTGTAAATACGCTTAGATAATATCTATAACTATTTCGTACTCTACCATCCCTGTTGAGTTATATTGCAAATCCTGTTAACAGTAACAAAAAAAAATTGTTCAGCTATGACAAACTAGAATGGTGGAAGCTTTTTTTTTTTAGTTTGTGGGTGGTGAATAATTTGCAGCATGCAATACACACTATACCAAAATCGGTGTACTGATGCACTGCAGTTACGTGTAAGTCTTATCTACTACAAAGGACATTGTGTTGCTAGCATCTGGAAGGACATTTTGCATGTACACGCTCCTCGCAGTTCACGCAAAATGTTTATTCAAAATTACTCTTCTTAATTCACCTTTTAATCAATGAACTTTTTATGATGTAGTAGTATTTTGCCTAAGTATCTAACTTATTGAGCTGAAAATACAAGTAAATTGACCAAGTTACTTCTTGGCATCTTCCAGGGGCGAAGTGAGGAAGGGGGGGGGGGGAGGGAGGGGGAAACCGTGCCAATCGTCCAAAAAGACATAAAGTTGGTGAAATCGAATTGTCGACTTAGCAGACTGATAAAATTTCACGACAAATACCCACGCGGACGAATTAATTGTTAATTAATAATCCTCATTCCGTCATATATTTTTAGTAAAATTGTTGGCACCACCATGATTTAAAATGTGAATTACATAGTGCAAAAACTTAAACAAAGTGCAAAACTAAACTTGTTATTCCACTAAATTTTCGTCGTTTGAAGTCACGATGTAAATTAACTTTGCAAAACATTGTGCACAGTTGTGCCTTTGTAACCCATCACTACCATGATTTAAAAAGCTTCTTATATAGCTCAAGCAGAAACATCAACTAAATATGTACAAAACAAAATGTGATAAGGATACCCACCAAATTTTCGTCATTTGAAATGTAGGCTAAGTGCCAACACTTTACATACCTAAATTGTTTAGTGTTAGTTAAGGGAACATATTAATTTACAAAAATTAATTTTTATAAACCGCAATTGATTAATTTAATGTGTAAAGAAAATTAATTTTTTCCAAGACCTGCCATGATGAAGATGGGTTAAGAAAAACAACCAAAATTTGCTGGAATATATATTGCAAACGGGCTCGCGGGAAACCAAAAATGGGTACTAAAATAGCGTACAATGTTTTCAGCTTCCATTGTCTCGGACTCCACTGGGGAGATTACAGCATTCCCCAGATCCCCTAGCTTGGTTTTTGTCGGACCCCTTTTAAAGTAATCTAAACTACTCAGAAAAATCGCAAATTGAGTTGGCAAAATGGGGTCTACCCTACCATCAAAACTTCGCTCAGGTCCTGACATCATCCATGGAAGAATTTGGTAGTGAATAAATATTAAGGAGGTGTGTTTGAATTATACGTAAAATGTTGCCCAACACAAAGAAGAATAGAGGTTATGACCTGGCTTAGTTTTCATCATAATGCTGATACCATTCAGGATTAAATGTAACTGCCACAGAATAAAGCAGACTATGTGAAGCGAAGGAAACCACGGCATGAGAAATTCTAAATTTTTATGAAAATAAGAACTTGTTTGTGGAATCCTAAGTGTTTTTTTTTTTTTTTGCTTCAACTGTGAAATATTTTACAGCTACTCACTGATCTGTTTGGCAATGCTAACTTGTAACAACTATTATTTGTTTCGACCACATTTACGGGAACTCATGAACTCAGTTATGGAAGGGAATAAGCTAGTTCTGGTTTTTGATAGCATGTGGAAGTTAAACAGCAGGATAACCAACGATGAAATCCCACAAACTAATAAGTAGGCTCACAGTTGAAGTCAAGCAGTTTGGTTCAGTTCTGCCAAAAAAAAATAAACCTTGGTTGATTCAATAGCGTCTAACAAAAATTGTCAAAAACTGGTTTAAACACTGCTGATCAAAGTTTTAGCGTGACCCATGTAGATTGCAGCATGTACCTTTAATCCCTCGAGGACTACTACAAACACTGTGAGAGTCGTTTTTTAGAGTACCGCACGAAAATGGTTCTGGACTTGGAGGCCAGGACTCTTAACAACTTTGTTATGTTTTACTCACCGGACTGTTTGTAGGGATTCCTCAAATCTTAGTTTTTGTCACTGGACTTTGTCATTTTTATTTTTGTCGTTCAGAGTAGTTATCAAGGGATTGTGATTTTTATTCTTATCGTTCAAAAGTAGTTAACAAAAGATTTAAGACAATTTTTGGTCAATTCATAATTGGGCTTTACAAATACAGAATGTTTCGTAACATGTTTTGAGTAGAAGAGTGATGGTCATAAATCCAGCGGGAGGAAAAAAAACGTTTGTTGTTGCAAACTGATACGTCCACTAACAAAACCCACTAATTCAATATTGACCATTGTGGCCGACGATGCTTTTGAGAACGTCTTCCTGAACGTAAACGTAAACGATGATTTTTACTTTTCAAGGTCTTGAGCACGAGTGCAAGTTCGTATTCACTCCCGTCGGGCTTTCTTGCAAAAATGGGAAGCCTTTTCGGAGCCGTGCTCACTAACGCGATGCTATCCTAAAAAACAAAAAGCATCATTTTATCCCTATACTACCCAACCAGCGCTAACAAGATGGCCATTCTTACTTATGTTCAACACTTATATTAGGCCATTAAACCTACAATTAGCCGGTTGACGTTGACAATATGTTGCATTTGAAACGCACCCATCTTCTATTGCGTTTCCGTCATCGTAGGGTTTCCCTCTTGTAAACTTCTGTTGCATTTACATGCTTGCAAAGTATACCACACGCCATGGCTGTTTGCTGTGACGTGTATGTCACGTGACTGGGCTAGTCCAATCAAACGGCCGAACAGCCGTTGTTCTCGTTCGTCATTGGCTAACTCATGGTGACGTCACGGCAAACAGCCATTGCGCATGGTTTAGTCACTACACTTTAGAAAGACTGGCGGTGCAAGCAGGAAGTTATGGGCGAGGGGCCTGAACTTGACGTCACCATACAGAAATACGGATAAAGGGTGTTCCAAACAGACTACGGGGTACCCCTCTGAAAAAAAAATCCGATTAATCCAAATGACATAGTACAGCTACTAAAGTAAGCACTGTGACGGTCGCAATTCATGTTTTAATTGACTTTTCCCTTATTTTATTTTGCAGATTTTGGCAGGCTCATTGACAACGGCCATTCCACGGATTTTTAATGTTATATTAGTCTGCTTAATATTTTGGTTAATTTTCTCAATCATGGGGGTAACCTTATTTGCTGGAAAATTTGCAGCTTGTGTTAATGCCGATGATGAGAAATTAGATTCTCGCCTTGTACCTAACCAAACAGTTTGTGAAATGCAGAACTACACGTGGAAAAATTCGAAGATAAATTTTGACAACGTTGGGGATGGTTACTTAGCTTTGTTTCAAGTAGTGAGTATACCGTACTATTTTTCGCACACTTTCTCATTAATGTTGTCACTTAATTTACTGGAACATTAATTGCAGGCAACATTTGCTGGCTGGACTGAACTGATCAACGATGCTGTTGATTCTCGAGAGGTTCGTAACAGTTTTTTTCCAGTATTTTTTCGTGTAGTTTATTCATAAAATAAAGGAACACCCATTTCTACTCACTTACTGCCATATGATTTTTTAATGGGCTGGTAGTCTGAGGGATCAGAGTTGGAATTATTTTTCTTTTATTTACTTGTCAGGAAGTCTCAATCTGTTAAACAAGAGAAAATAATATCGCATCGTTCGTTAAGTGACTGATCGAAAATGTAATTGACAGTTCAATAAACCCCAGAGTTATTTTCCAAAGCACAGTATCACATTTTGTACGAACTTTACGAACGCTGAGCAAATTACGTATTGCAGGTTGTGTACCAGTCAGCAGGGAGGGAAGGGCGGAATTTCCTCCTGGCCTTGGTGTCAAATGTCCCATAAACACGGAAGGTTTTTTAATGCTGGGTATATGTCACATTACGTGAGGCATTGACGTAGTTTACATGTTTATTGGTTACGTGACTGTTTCAAGCAAAGGTTTAAAGTAGATTTTTTTATTGAAACGTTTTGGAACCAAGACTCAATTTTACAAGACCTGTGGTGGTGGAGGGGGAGATAACAGTGGAACTCCTACGGATCGTTGTTGCAAGGCCAATCAGTGCCATGGCCACAGGAGGGCACAGTAATACTGATTTTAGCTGAGTCTAGCAGAAGCCACCGTAATCCCCCCAAAAATTTAAGATACCAAGCGCTTCACTGTCGTCACCATGGCATTGAAAATTAATATCATTTTCTTCCAAAAAACAAAAGGGGATTGTAACGTGTTAATGATATTACTGAAATTCGCCTCCCCCCACCCAATAAAAAAGTAAAATAAAAAGTTTCTAGTGATAACACAGGAACCAGTGAAGTTCACCACCATGGTCTGTTTTTGGTGCAGAGTTCTTTCCTGGCCTCTGACCGTGCCAGTCTGCCATTGGCACTTAGCTACCGTTACGGTCGTTACTTAGACCAGCTGCAGTTGTCAAACGGAACCGTAACAGGCCTAAATAACGACTGGAGTATTAGGATATAATTAATATTACCAGGAGTTAAGCAACAAGCTTTTCTTGGTCGGAATTGATCAGTTTTTTTTTTTTTAATTTCACTGGTATCGAACTGCGCCATCTTGTGGCAAGTTTTAAAACTACTACTCTAGTACCAGCTATGACTCTTCTCCCAGCCTTCTGCGGTTTTGTTCCAAGATGGAATGGACTTGGGAGTGTAACAGTGGTTTGTTAACGAGCAGGTGAAAAACGACGGTTGCTGAAAGTTAAGTACGGCAAGCCCATCAGCTTTTCAGTCCAATACAGGCAACACCGTCTTGTCCACGTCTTCTTTTTCTAATTTTCTATTTTCATTAAAATAAGAAAATGGTCGACGAAATGGTGGATTGGTGGCATTGTTTCATTGACTTCTTTACGTGTCTTTGGGTGCTCAGAAGACTCAACCTTCTTTGACGATTTCCAGGCTCTCTTCACTGTTGCCATCAGTCTTGGCAACTTCCACAAACACCACGGTGTTTTGGTTTTTCTGTGTAAGGATCTGGTGCTCGTCGCATCCCTGTGGCCGACGCAGTACAATGTGCCTTTGTAATTTACCCTTCTCTATCAGTCTTGGCCATGTCGTATGAGATGGTATATTTCCGGCTCTTAGTTTCTGGTGAGATGATGCTGCTCGTCTTGGACGAGATGGAATTGTGTGTCTGCCAATTCGGAATTTCGGCCAGGTGGCAAGGTAAGTCTTGGCACTTCTAGCTGTCCTAGTGGAACAGTTACACGTGCTGAAGGCTGAGCAACCACCTCCACCATGTTACATAGTTCTCTCGATGATGGATGTCCGGGCATTTGGGCTAGGTAAGCGATGGTGCCCATCCCGGGGGCTCTGATGGGGGTCCATCCTGCATTTATTGGATGTCATGGACCTGTTCACCCTGAACATTGTCATCCTGGCGAACTTCTTCACCCTAGATATTTTAGACATTTTCATTTGGTGTCCATGGTCATCCTGAATATGTTGTCTATCTTTGACATGTTCATCCTTGACGTGTTGGACATTTTCATTCCATGTTCATTCTGCAAATATTGGACATCCTAGACGTATTCATCCTGGAAATATTGGATATCCTAGACGTGATTATTCTGGTGTCCATGTTCATCGTAGAATGTTTGACATGTTCATCCTGGGGTCCATTTTCATCCATTACTGCTGGGGATAGTGATGGGCCTGGCCCCTCGTTGTGGCTTGGTACTATCACGGCTGTGTCCAAGTTCGTCCTCTTCACTGACGGAGATATTGAGTAGAACATTGCAGACTCTTTGTCTGTGGATATAGGTCAGGGTCGACTAAAATTTCCCCATCCTGGGTAAAGGACCACAAGGGGATGCACAAGCAGTATTTTTAATTTTTCCTATTCTTGCTGGCAGAAATTCTGTATGCCTCCAATTCGGGACGGAATTTTTTTTCAATAGCCTCATGATATATTCATAGTAGGTCCACAGACAAACTTCCTTCTCTATAAAGCGTACTACACTGTCCCAAATACACATATGGGAAAAGTTCACACTTAATCATGTATAACCCATTTCCAACCAACATTGGGTTTTAAGTGGCATCAGCCAATGTTGAACTTATAGGAGCCAATGTTTCAGGATTGCCAACTTGGTCTGTGGATGTAGTATTGTACAAACGATGGGTAATGGTGAGGGTGGTTTTTGAGCAAGGGTGGTTCTCAAACAAATTTATTTAGTAAGTGCTTAACTGCATCAACAATGCCTGGCAGATGAGAATAGAGAGCCGATTCAGAGAACAGGTTACGGGTCGTGACTTTTCTAATGTTATTTTCAATAACATGTCAAGGTTACCATTGTCGGAATACTTAACTACGATGCAGTCCAATTAGACTTGTACATCTTCCATGCTGGAGCAATAGTTGTTAGATCAACTGCTTTCCCCCTCTAAAATACCTTTGAGAATGTTTGCTTGATCCATTGAATCGAAGAGTGTGGACCTAAACGTCTGGGAAGCTTCAGATAAGGCTCTGGTGACAATTTTCTTGTAAAAAACAGGTCCTTGTGCATTTGAATGTCAAGAAACGGTATTTTTGAGACCAATGGCCGGAGTCCTATTTGGACTGCGTGGTGGAAAGCTTTGAGATCGTCAAAGAGTAGAAATGACGATCTCAAAAAAGATCGTCACCATATCTCTGTCAGAATTTGAATTAGTGCTCCAAATTATTCAGCACAATGTCACGTAAAAACGATAACACTGACGAGCCAGCCGGAACACCATAAATTTGGGGAAAGGTTACCCAGATATCAAAAGTAGGAAGTATCAAAAATTATTTTGATGCCAGGGGTACAACTTGGGTCAGCACAGACCTTTAGATTTATCTTGAGTTTGAACCATCTCAAACAAGTCATTTCATTAACCCAATATAAGGGACCGTCCAATCAAGGGAAAAGGAGCTTAACGCCAAACGAACCGAAATTTCCCTCTTCCCTGACTTTCAAAGCTGACGGATACAATCTGTTGTATAAATCAGCAATGAGTTTATTATTGTTCACGATCACGAAATATTGGTCCTTCAGCATGTTATATTCACAAAGGCAACAAATTCGCTGCTGAGGGAGTGCTTTGCAATTATGATGATACACACAGGGTGTCCTACTTTGAGAACTTTTCCGGTTGTAGAAATGAAAGGATGTACAGAAAATTCGGTCATTGGCCTGCCTTTTGTGGATGAATCCATCGAAAATGTGACAATTTCCGGAATGTGACGGGTCCTCAACATCCTATTCGTGTTCATCCTGGAAATTCATGTTCAAGAATTTTCTGTGGTAATCAAATGAATGCAAAATTACGGTGGCATCTTCGAAGTAATAATATGGAATTTGCTTTTTAGCGATTTTAAATCTGACATTCCGTGCTATGAAAGGCTGTGTTTGTACGACGAAGACTTGGAACTGTCCACTATTTCATTTTAATTAAAATATTGGTTTGAGCAGAAGTTTGACCCCAACTTCAATGCCAGCTAGCAACTGCAACAATATACATTATGGATTGGGAACAGTACAGCTCACATCAAGTTCTTTTGAGAAGGTGACCTTCTGTTCGTTAAGAGCATACGATGATTTTTTTGGTAATCCAGGGACCGTTAAAGTTCAATTGATATTCAGTGTGCAGAGTTAGCTCAGGAGTGTGTGAGCCAAGACAACTGCATTGGGTTATTCTCAGCTGTACGGTAAACTTTTTCTCATGTTTGGCAGCGTTATATGCGTGATTTTTTCCTGATTTTTTTTTATACAAAACTCAAGTGCTGGTTTGTTAAATAGCACCAGATTATTAATAATTTTATGAGTAATTGTTTCATTCTGTTGTACTTAAGAAACACTTCCTTGAGAACAGTTGGTAAAGCGAAAAGCTTAGCTTTCAACCACAGTTTTGACTGTAACACACAGTGGAAACAGGTGAAATTGTTCGAATTGTTTGAGGTAGCATGAGTGTTGTCAATAGTCACGACCTTTGTGCACCTCGTCCATGAGTAACATCCATTTGGAAACAAATGCAAGGTAACATTGGCACAAAAACTTGACCAAATGACATCAACGAACAGGCATATTGAAAACAATAACAACAGAAGAAACACTTTTAGTCAGGCGCAGGGGGGGGGGATTGCGGCTTAATGTCGCGTCGACAACTTGGTCATTAGCGCCAACCTCAGGTGCAGGGGCATTCCGTCGAAGTTATTTTACAACTGTTTTCTATTTTTATTTTCAGCCACTATCTCAAATTGAGGCCTTGTTCACAATGTACAAAACATAAAACCGACACGAGCCCATCGCCCAATACAGAAATTGCCATTTTGTTTGATCTTTTTTATTTTTTTTATTTTTACTAAATTAACGAATTGGTGGATGAAACGGTCAGTGATCAAATCAAATAACTTAATTGGTAACGATCAATTTGGCTTTATGCCTGGCCGCTCAACAACTCACTAACTATTAATGTGCCTCGATCGGTGGACGAATGCCCTGGATGTGGGAATCCCGACTGATGTGGTGTACTTCGATTTTAAGAAGGCTTTTGAGTCTGTTACACTTTCCAAGCTGCTTTACAAGCTTGAAAAGTTAGGCTTTGGAGGAAAGCTATTAAAATGGATCTCTGCATTTATTAACAACAGATCTCAGCGTGCATTGGTCGGTGACTCTTTTTCATCATCCTTGAATCTCATTAGCGGCGTACCACAGGGCTCCGTTTTGGGCCCATGGTTGTTTGTGGTCTACTTAAACGACTTATCTTGTGGTCCTTCATCTGTCTGTAATTCAAAGTTTGCAGATGATCTTAAGATCAATAAGGCTGTTATTGATATTGATGACGGTGCGTTGTTGGCCCTCGAGATTGACGACGATTCCAGTTGGTCGGCTAAGTGGCAACTGCCAATTTCTTCAACCAAATGCCAAATCATGCATATTGGAAATTCAAATCCAAGGACATCGTATTATCTTGATAACTGCCCCCTTCCTTCGGTTAACGCGACTAAAGATCTTGGGGTCTGGTTTTGTGATGGACTTAAGTTCGGCCTCCACTGTCGCAAATTTACTGCATCTGCGTATGCGCGTGTAGTTTTGATTAACAGATGCTTTTCATGCGGTGACCGCGAAATCAAAGTTTGGGCATTCAAGGTCTATGTCAGATCAAATTTGGAGTACGCTAGCCCCGTTTGGTCACCTTACTTGCTGCATGACATTGATGCAGTTGAGGCAGTCCAGCGATGGTTTACCAAGGCATTGCCTGGCTTGCGCAACCTGTCATATGGTAGACGTCTGCAGATCCTTAAACTTGACCCACCCGAACTACGGAGAATCAAAATTGATCTTATTCTTACCTACAAAATTATTCATGGTGTAGTTGGGGTGGATGTGCCTCTTTTTGACCTGTCGGAGTTAAATCGGACTTGAGGTAATTCCCTGAAACTTATGGTGCAAACATCACATTTAGATTGTAGACATAATTTTTTTGCATTGCGTGTGGTTAGGATTTGGAATTCTTTACCTGACGAAATTGTCACCTCGCGGACAGTTCATACATTTCGGAGTCGCCTCAGCTCGTTTAATCTAGAGATTTTTATGCGTCGGTCTTACCCTCCGAGTTAAACATGTAATCTTGCAGATGATTCCGCTTTTCGTAAGTCTGCTCTCGCCCCATGAAACCTTGGCTGCCTGTTAGTGATGCTTGGTCCTTGCCTGATCCGTTGCTATTGCAACAGAGTGTTTTTATTTATTTATTTATTTATTCATTTTTAGCTGGTGACAATTCCCATTTTGGGGAAGCTTTTGTTTTTAGTACTTTTCATAGCCATACTTTGTATTATATAACGTTGCTTTTTAACGGTCTCATTTGTTCATCTGGATTTTATTTTTTACTTGGGCCGCTCCTACACCTCCCATGTCCAACACGTTTGGCGATGCTATCGGGGGCCATAGAGTCCCTGGCAGGTCTAACCTTGGTGGTAAGGCATTCGTGTACCAATACCTAATCCCCTCACCTTCCCTTGGCCAATCTGTATCATTAATTATGATTGTCTTCTGTTTTTTTTTAAAATTTAGGCTGGCTGTTAGCGATCTTAGAGTCCTTGCCAGACCTGTTGCTATCGTGACAAAATTGTTATTATTAAATATTAGTATTATTAAAATATTACAATATCGCTCCGTCGACTTTTTATTGTGTCGTTCAGTGCTCCTCTCATGATTTTCTGTGCAGCTGCCTTAAAACTTGACAACTTTCACAAAACAATGGTACATTCCCAAACCCTTGAAGGCTGACTGGTTTAGGAATTTTGCTTTTGTATGTTGCGGTGCTGGGCTTAGTAGCTTTTGTTAGAAGGATCGGCTTGTGATATATCTGTGAGCAAGTGTACACAATGGGTACCTTGGGTTTTCTGCTCTGTCCTATTCATGCCGTATTAGGTGGCACGGTGCTGGCTCTCTGTTTCTGGCGAGACATGCAGGACATGTGCAGGAGTTACAAGGTTCCTATCTTACAAGGATCCTATCAGGATCTCCACATGAATAACAGGCTCACTGTACAGTCTGTCCTAAGGACCATCTTAGAAGCAACGCAACCCTTTGTAAAATAAGCCTAAATTTTGTCAGCTGCTGTTTTCCGCTGGTGTATTTACAATTTACATGTAAAAATATATAAAAAATATGTAAAAAAATATATATCATGTTCCAAAGGTCAGGAAATACCCAAATATACAAAAGAGGTCAACAACTGAAATTATGATACTGAAGGTTGTTCAGGGTACTGTGCTTGTTAGGAATCTTTTCAAATTCTGTTTTTTCCCTCAAACTCTCCACGTTTTATACATTGTGTCTTTGAGTATTGTAACAATGTGTCTACATTATTCAGTCAAATATTCATGGGTTAAGGTGGCGTTTCAGAGGTGTATGCCGGTGTGGTGCACTATGGCATACACCTCTAATTACAAATTCATAAAATTTCTAATTAAAATCAGTCAACAAATTAAGAAATTGTCTTCAGTTGCATACTGCAAACGCCGCCGCAACATGGCTAAAGTTGTTAAAAGTCGCTGTCTCCCTGCGAGTATCGGCACGCCAATTTAGGCCGCACATGCCGGAAAACAATATTGGTTTACGCCGCTTCACATAATATTTGCGGCACACGTATATTGACGGCACACACCTCTGAACGTTATTACCGATATCAAGCCAAAAAGAGTAAATAAAATATTGGCTTTTAGAACAATAACAATTATTTACGATGTGTCATTTGTTGCAGGAGACTTATCTTCAGCCTATCAGAGACTATAACATCTACAAGTGCCTATACTTTGTATTCGTCATTCTGTTTGGATCATTCTTCATTTTGAATCTTTTTACATCCACAATTATAGACATGTTCGCCGAAAGAAAGAAATGGGTAAGTTTGAAATGACATACAAAACAAAAAAAATACGGAAAAAATTATATTTTAAGAGAACAAATAGTTTTCAAGTTTTAGTGGTTGACTGGAGTAAACGGCACTACGTCGCGAAACTCAGTTCGAGCTAAAGGGACGTAAGTTTTTCCCTCTTCACAAAGTTCCGTCCATATTGTGCAGCCACGGGGGTGCACAATGTTGAGTCCGGCCGGTCTACGAACGAAAGAAGAGTCATTATTCTAAACCCACATTAGAGAGGGCTGGATGACAGGAATACCCAAAGGACGATGCCCCTACCTGCCCCACCTAAATTCAGTTCAAAGGTGGACTCTCTCTCGTTTTTTTTTCTTGTAACGGCCCAACTCAGGAATAAACGGGAGTTTCTGGCTGCTTTTTCAGTTCCATGGTACCCTCTTGTTGGTTGTTTCAGGTAACATTTGGTTTTATATATTTTTTTTTCTTGTAATGGATTGTGATACAGACACGAAAACAGTTCCGGAAGTTGTCACAAATCGAGTTTACTTGCATGTTTGCTGGGGCCAGTGACCAATCATAGTCGTATGTGCCTAATCTTAAGGTGGGTATTATGGACATATTGTAATTTTATTTCCGGTTCCTGCATCTAGAACTTTCCATTACCCGTAATACCTTTGTTACTTCGCGGTTGTCAGGGGTTACCAAATCGAATTTAAGAAACGGAGCCAGCATGCAAATTCAGTTAGCCTTCGGGCCAGCCAACTCGCTGGTCTCTTCCACCATTGCTAGATCTCCAAGTTGGGAGTTTTGGTTAGGCTCTTTTCCACCAACCTAAACTAAGCCTTTTGGGCCCTAAAGGTCCCAAACCCCTCCCCAATTTTGCTTCAGTCTAATTTTAGCGTGCTCTCCCACTTTGGCTTATTTCTGCGCCAGAAGTCTGGACGTAGGCCTCGCAATCTGAATTACAGAAGTCCGGCTTATATAGCAGCAGGGCTACTTAAACCATATTCAAGTAGTGAGACACGATGAAAAAGCCTAATTACTTGGTGAAAAAAAAAGCTTGATTAATCAGATTATGTTTCGTCGAGTAAGACAATAGTTAATATCATTACTGATGTAATGCCGCTTATCTGTGAAACGTTGATTCACTAGTAAGTAATGCATGTCTAGAGGAATTTTACGATGGAACAGCAAATGCGGTATTGTTGCCATATTTTCTTTCTTTATCTGAAATACGGCTTCGCACCCTGTTCCCCTCCACACCCTGTCATACAGCAGCTCCTAAATGTACCGATGGTGCTAAACCATCTTTTTGTTGCGATGGCTTTATTAGTTTATGGGGAAGATAGGACGACTGTCTCATGTGCGAGAACCTGACTTCAGCCAACACCGGCATTTCTGGGAAGAGAAAAGCCCTGTGATGCCTCGTGCTCATATCTTTTGTGGCATGTAAAAGATCCTAGGAATTTCTGAACGGAATTACCTAGCAGAATTGTCCCACTTGGCTTCTGGTGCCATGGCTTCAGCTGAAAGCGCGAAAATCTCCAAGGATTTGTTAGTTTTAATAGTTTGGACAGGTAATACGATTTTCTAGATCGTAGTTTTAAGGGATTTCGTTTAGTATTGTAGAATTTTAGCTCTTCTGTATATATAAAGAAAAATATGCAGTATGTAAAAATCAAGTATAACGTGAGTTAGGGAGTAAGTTAGGATGTGTGGAACAAGAAACAAAAAAAAAAAAGATCAACTGTAGAATATACATAAGTACGTCCAGTAGCGTGTTAGGATCACGAGGCAGCAAAAGATTCTATTTTTTGATTGTTTGTTTGGGCGAGCAGCCCGAAACCAAAGAGTGATGGATTTCCACATACCGAGGAAATAGATTGTCCTGCCGTAAACACATGGATATCGTGTTTGATATTTGGCCGTAAGGACTACCTTTTAATAGTTTCCCGTAATTAAATATGTGTATGTGGTTTAATCAACTGAATTGCTCGGATGACTTGCATAAGATTCCTGCTGACCAAGTTTATGCTGAAAGACTTATTTCCTTTTCCTGTTGCAAATTTCGTGTTTCAGTTAGAGCCATTTATACTTCTTTTATTATTTATTTAAAAGTAATTACGGTTGAAGTTTATATACTTTAAATGCTTTATCGCCACTACACAAGTTTGGCTTATCAGTTTAGGTATAATCCTAGTGCACTATCACTAATAAAGCCTGGTGTCCTATAAATAAAGCCATGGACCATTGTTCCTTCAATGACGTGGAACTTTCAACCTAATACCACATAGTTCTTTCAATGAAATGCTACTGTCATCCTAATAAGACACGGAACGTGGTTCCGTCACCTATGAAGTACTATTATCCTAATACGGCATGGAACGTGGTTCCTTCAGTTACATGTTATTATTATCCTAATACGCACATACAGCATGGAACAGTGCTTCTGTATTTACACTTTTTTTAAACATGGTTTGTAAATACTCTCTTGTTTATTTATCCATTATACTGTAATCACTTTTATCAACAACAGAAGCTGGAGTTACGATAGAACAACGAGAACGGAACGTGATAATGTGCTTTATGTTTAAAAAAAAATTATTGTTTCAGAAAACTGCTGGATTAGAAATGTTTATGACAGAAGATCAAATGAAATATTATAATGCTCTTGTCAAATTAGGGAACAGAAAACCGAGGAAGGCTTTAATTCCACCAAAGGTAAATTCAGGGCGTTGGGGTGGTGGGGAGAGATTGTAGGGTACGGATTTGGGTATAATTTGGGTGAGTGTAAGTTTGAGTTCGTATGTTAAATGTGAATTTGAAAAACAGAGTTGCATACGGAGTTTCGATACTCGTATAACTGCAGCGTATTCAAGCTAACCTATAAAAGTAGGCTGAACACTACAGCATAATCATATCAAGACGCCAGCATAAAGTGTAAAGAATTAGCGTTGAAACAGAGGGCAGCTCAATGAAAACAAATCGTTTAAAAAAGTGAATTTTGCCGGCCCCCAGCCAGTACGGCTAAAAATTGTTTTATTACTAGGAAAATACATAACCTGTTAATTTTGGCATAAGTTCCCCGAACTTTGCAGTTTCTCTGGAGATTTTTCAGTGCTGAATAGCAGCCGGCGTTGAACCCTAACTGCGCATCATTTCCACGCAGCTCCTATCTATATAAAGTGCCGCAGCACGCTCGTTCCTCATCATTTTTACCTCTCATAGTGTCAGGCGGTGACTCAAGAGGGGAGGCATGGTGGGTATGGTTATGTATTTTCCTAGCAATAGAAACAATTTTTAGCCGGCCAGACTGGGGGCCGGCAAAATTCACTTTCTATTGCTGGAAAATCCATAATCTGTTAATTTTTACATTAACAAATAGACCTTGTCAGAGTTTGGTGGCGAGCACCGCCCTGACGGGTACCCGGGGTTACGAGCCGGCTGTTTCCCCCCAAAAATTATTTCAACCTCGCACTTTATTCAGAAAACATGTCAACAGGAATTTTGGTGTCTTTCGCGGGAATTGGTTGCTCTGAAACCTTGTCTTGCTTCCATCTTCGTTTTTCTATTGTGCTTAAAGGGGCTGGATTACACATCTGGCAGCTACGATGGGGCCCAGACGATGTAGTCCACTGGCTTGCTTCGTCATCTCTCGAAAGTAGTGGCTAGTGAAGACGGAGCTGCTTTGCCTGGAGGCTGCCATCAGTATGTCTTGGACTGGAACGGCGTTGTGGAATGCCCAGGAGGTGGAGAGTGCCCTCAACTCGATGTGACCACCTGCTTTCACCTGCTTGGCTTGTGTTGGAATCGTCATAGGCGGCTTGGAAGGTGTCACGTATCCATTTCGAGATGGTGGCTGCGGAAAAAGTTTCACCAAAGTTGTGTCTTGCCTTTTTGAATGTTTTCATTGGTCGTTCTGGAAAGGTAGAAGCGGAGTGCTCTTACTTGAAAAAGATGGCATTCTGGTTCTTGACCCACGATGTTTGTTAGCGCTGGAATGGTTACGGGTTTTGTTGGTTCGCAAGGTTTCTGTGTCTTGGCATGGAAATTGGCTCTGGGGGTTAACGTGATGTACGTATTATCCGGAGCGAGGATGCAGAATGCGGGGTCTGCTGACAGGGCTTGGATTTCGCCGCATCTTAAACTTGAGGCCAGGGTGAAAAGGAAAACAGTTTTCCTGGTTAAGACTTCCATTGGGCTGTTTTGCATAGACTCATATGGGTTTTTCAGGAGAGAGTTTAGGACGATTGACAGGTCCCAGTCGGGGAATGTGAGTCTTACTGCTGGTCTTTCAATCTCGAATGAAGTTATCAGAGTGTTTTATACAGTGTTTATTGTTGACCGGTACACTAGTATGGTGGATCCCTTAAAGCCTTCCCTAAAGATGGTGTTTGAGAATGTTAGAAAATCACCTATAGGGGGAGTGATAGGATTGATTTTCCCTCTGTTACACCAATAAAACCGCTTTTTTCAGTGACTGTCATAGATCCTGTTGGATGATGCTTCGATCGAGGCGGATGCAATTCTGGTGGCTTCTTCTTCATGAATTCCTTGCCTTTTTGAGGAGTCTGGTAGCCACGCGTAGCAATAGTAGCCACGCGTGAAGTTGTAGCGTTTCTAGGTTTTGGTGGGTTTTTGTGCCTTTTTGTTATGTTAGGAAATCCGGACTGGGTGGAAGGCTTCTTGGGTCGTCCACTAGTAGGAGGAGAAAGTGTGGGAACCATTAAGCTGCTGGCCAGTTTGGTGCGATCAGTAGGAATACACTGTTGGTGTGGCTTATCTTTTGCAGGACTTTTAGCAGGAGAGTGAATCCGCAATCACGTTCCTGACCCCTGGAATGTGTAATGGAAGGATTGTTGTTCCCATTCAAATGCAAAGGTTTAAGATTTGGGATGTTATCTCGTGGAGATTTCGTGACCATGTTCCGCCTCCATTCTTTATGTAGGCAACAGCAGTCGTATTGTCTGCTTGGATTTGGATGGTTTTCCCCTGGATTATGTTTTTGAGGTGCCATATAGTATGTGGAGTAAGGCTTTCATTTCCAGGGTGTGGATGTGGTTTGTGTTTCCCAGGTTCCAGATGCGTCCATGTGATCTATGTGGGCTCCCCAGCCGTGTGACGAGGTGCCGGTTAGGAGTATCAGGTCTGGGTAAGGTTCATGGAAGGTTACCGTCTTCAGCAGGTTGTGGATTTTTGACCACCACAGGAGGGATTCCCAAGGGAAGTTTTCGGATGTCAGGTGCCATTTGAGGGGGTAAGGATTTTGCCCCAAGTGTCTATTCTGTAATGGTAGAATGGACATGTCATCCATCGGCCATGTCGATTTAGGTTCACCATCGAGTCCATTTTCCCGATGAAAGAGTTCAATTCCGTTATGGAGTGGTCCTTCCTATGGCGGAATTTGCGGATGTTCTGTATGATGTCTTCTATTCTCTCTAGTGAAGGTTGAATATTGGATTTTGCTAGGTCGAAGTCTGCTACGAGGAAGGTGAATTGTTGGTTCGGGGTGAGTCTGGATTTTATGTAGTTCACGCCGAACCCTAGTTCTGTCAGAAGGTTGATGGTGCGATTTCTCTTCATAGACAGGATTGTGGGATGTTGATGGTTTAGGATCCAGTCGTTCAGGTATGCTCCGGCATTGATCTCTCCTTGATGTACATAAGCCAGAACTGGTTTTATACCATCATGAAGACCCTTGGTGCTGCGTTTAGTCTAAACGGGAGACATCTGAATTGGTAAACGTTTCCTTTGTGCAGAAACCGGAAGAGGTGTTGTACCGATCCATGCAGAGGAATATGAAGATAGGCATCTTCTACATGGGTGGACTGGCTCATGTCCCAGGGTCCCGAGTGGGATCCGCGCCCCAAACCATCGGTGCCTCTCCCCTGTATAGGCCAGCTTCCCGATCCTTAATAAAAAAAAGTCTATAAAAAAATACTGATTTTGTAGAGTTATATAATTTTTAGAATCTAAATTGAATTCTAAAACCTTCCATACAGCATCGGAACACTCATAATGCAGGCAGATAGATATCTATATCGAGAAACTGTTTTAATTTTACTCCTTCACTGTAACTGTACTGCCATTTCCATGTGACGCAACGCGGCTCATTCACGACTAGTCATTCATGGCTGCTGATTAGGCTAACTGGGCAGCTGGCCTTGAAATCGATGCGCCGCCACCAGAGCAAGAGAGACGAGGGAAGAAGAGGGGGCAGAGACTCCACCCTAAGATCCCCTGAATAAAAGGAGAAAAAAATGAAAATAAGATCATGTCGATTTCAGATGTAGAAGCTTTTGTCCAACACACCCCAAGTTGTTTTTGACAAAACTGAGAAAAAATTTCGCCATTTTTTTCATCTTTTGATGCTTCATTTTTGAAAACTGGAACATGTTGTTGCTTTAAAATGTTGAAGCTTTCTGCAATAAAACCTCTAGGCCTAATCGTTTGGGATAAAACTGAGCAAACGTTTTCACTATTTTTTTACCCTTCGATAGTCCATTTTTTTTTATTGTCTGCCTCCGGCATGGGTGGGGTGACCCCCTTGCCTACTGCCCATGTTTGGACATAGTAGTTCATCGTCATTCATTATAGCCTAAAGGTAAAAAATGTACACTTAAGTCAAGCCCCAATCGTCAATGGCTAACTATGGGCCTGTTTACGTAATTCTAAACTGAACTCGGTTTAATTTAATTTGGCAAGAAAATGCTTAACAAAAACATGATGCAGTCACAATTAAGTTTTTACGAAACCTGCCATCCTAGAACGAATAAGAACTATCACCGAAATTTACTTGACAATTTGTTGCTCTTTAGTGCTCGCTGGAGGCCAGAATCAAGCACTAAAATACCATAAAATGCTTCCCCGGAACCCACTGTAAGAGCTTACAGTGCTCCTCCAGATCCCCTAGCTGCGTTTTCTAGAGCCTTAACGACGGCGCCGCCCCCTCTCCCCCCGAGAAGTACCCCTTTGAAAGTCTAGGACCTGCGCTTTTTGGCTGCCAGTCCGCCTGCACGCCAAGGTTGGAATTAATCAGCGAAAAAGGGAACTCTAATCATGAAGGGGAAGGTTCCTGAGTTTGAATCTGGTGGATTCGTTTAGCTTTGATGTGGTAGCAAGGGTAGTGTCTCGCAGTAGAAGCGTGATGTTGAAGAGGGCCCTCGTCAACCAGTTTAGTGCGCGGTAGGTTGCAAATCTCGTCTTTTTGAAATAATTGGGGAAGTAAGTTCAAAAGGTTTTCCATGTTTTGATCTGATGGGTTGGACGATAATTTTTCGCACAGGGCGTTGATGGCAGTGTAGAGGACATCAGCTTGTGAGATTGCCCTGAGGCCCAATCTCGTGCATTTATCGGTGTCGAGAAGGACGGATGTCGGTACTTCGGCTTTCCTGGGCAGGTTGAGACCTGTCCCAAAGTCCATGAATACTTCAGTTGTTAAAAATTCTGACTCCGGATAGGTGAAAAGTTCTTGAATGCTGTTGCACCATCGCCGGATGACCGGAGGAAGGATGATTCTCTGTCAGGTCTGTGAAGTGGTAGTTCTTTATATAACTCGAGGGGTTCTCCTCGTCCTAATATTGTGCCACTGTTGTATTGCGTAACACGCATGTCAGAAGCGTTGTTGACTGGCCCAGTAATGGTTGTTGTTTCACATTTTTATCCCTGAGAGCAAAGCCGAAACCAGTGGTTAAACCTCTGTTGATGGCTGGAACATCGTCGAGCTTGGAGGGTTTATACAGGGAGCAGTCCGGTATTATATCCTCTGCAGCCTTGAGGTGGACAGGTAGTGGAAAGTTATTTGAGTCATCCGGGGTCGGATCTGGAAACCTAATGTGACGACCCTGGTTTGGATGAGCATTTGTACCTGCTGCGAATCGGTTCACCGTTGCTGTATTCACATTCTTTTGCTGAGCGAACGCTGGAATTTGAAGCGGAGTTAAAAATGCATTCGCATTCGCATTCATACTTGTTTTATCATTCGCATTAGGGTCAAAGGCGTTAGCATTCATCCCAAAGAATGCATTCGTATCCGGAGTTCTTCCTGCAATTCGCATTCGTGTTGGATCTTGTGACTTGGTTAAGGAGCGATGCGTAATCAACATTTGAATCGTTGTCTTCCTTGTCGGGGATTTGGTCGTTAACAACGGGCGGACGTTTGTTGGAATGCTTGCTTTTCGTCGACTTTTTGCTTGAGGACAAAGTGGAATTTACCCACTCAGCAGTTCTCTTGTTGCGGGTCGAAATGGAAAAGGAAGGAGGTGACATTTCCGTTCGGAAGCCAAAGTCTTCAATAGCTCTGTCAGCGAGTCGATTCACTTCCAAGTGAGTGATGGACGGAGTCCGAGACGATCCAGATAATAGGTCGAAGAGTTCAGAATGCAAACGTGCTTGGAGTAATTTACGCATTCGTTTGAGCTTCCGGTAAGCCTCTCGGGCCTCAAAGAAATCGGCGTCGAAACTGGAAGGGTTGGCGCTAGAAGCAAGGGAGCGTTGTCCGGCTTGCAGAGGTGAAACGTCATTGGATACAAGGGGAATGTAGTTTTCTAGCTGGTTATCCGCTTTCTTCTTTTTACGAGTCTTTGCATTAGCGTTAGCATTCGCCATAGCATCCACAGGGTTTGCGTCTGCCGTAGCATCCGAAGTGTCCTAATTCGCACTCGCAATCGTATTCGCATTCGCATCCGGGGTTGATGGCAGGGCCACAGAAACTGCGATGACAGGGTCGGCAGCAGGCACAGTCGGGGGGACTGAAAGATCTCTCCGTAACCTCAGCCTGTTTTTGGCTTGCATCTTCTATTTTTCAGGTAAGATCGACAAGCCTCTAGACGATTGTTGGGAAACACACGAGCGTGGACAAGCTCTGGAGGAAAAATGATGGGGAACGAATAGAGAGGAGCTGCGCGGAAATGATGCGCAGTTAGGGTTACGACGCCGGCTGCTATTCAGCACCGAAAAACCTCCAGGGAAACAGCAACGTTCGGGAACTTATGCAAAAATTAACAGGTTATGGATTTTCCAGCAATAGAAATATATATTTCGGGGATACGACGCTCGCCAATATTCAACGGATCTGTAGTTAAGAAAAATTTTTGTGAAACCGTTACAACTTGAAATTAAAAGTGCGTTGCAACATGCGTAAGTTTATTGTAATGTAATCACATTGCTTGCCGGTATCGTTCTCTTAGTTTCGTTATGACGTAGCTCTTAGCTTATTTGTGCACCCTTGTTTGAAAACGCTGCATTCAGTCTGACCTGTAGAACTTAGGTTTATTTTTTTGTAACTTTGGGATAATCTAGTAAAACTACAAACTAGCCAAAAAATAAATAAAAGAACGTTTTTTGTGGCCGTTAAGTAAGCACTAGAAAAGGTTGAAGAACTACCAAGTTCAGCTGGTGCCTGTAGCCACGTTTCTCCCCATTAGCTCAGTGCTTAGGCCTCCCGACCTACTGTGGGGGAAGTCTTAGGTTCGAGTCCCAGTCGAAATAGTTTTCTTTCCTTCTTAGATTAGTGATCTAGTGTCTTCACCAGGGCAGTCTTTAATACAGACTGTTTAAGAGATATGCTACTGTGTCACCCACCAAGATTCAACGACATTAACGACATTAACGTCCGTCCTATCCTGATAAAATATATATGAGCATGGCGGCCACTAGACACTTGTGTATTTTACAGCTAAGTTATTTGGCTGTTTTCAATCATCTGAGGAAAAATAACCATGCGACAGAAAAGGCTGAAAGTTGGTTTGATCGGCAGACTGCCCACCTGACAATATAGTATATTTCACTATTAGTGACACGGCTTGACGTTTTCTTGTAAAAAAGGCGTGAATAACGTTGTTATTTCCCTAATTACTAGCTCGCTACTAACTGGCTAGTTTCGCGAAAATTAATTTTTCCATGTGGTGTATCAAGTTAACATTTTTTCAGGAAACTATAGTTAACCACAGAGTCGCAACTGTACTACGAAAAATGCATTCGAAACCTTCGCAATCTGCACTCCTTCCGGCTTGGCCGACGCCAGTAACGACAACATGGCGCCAGCTAATTTCCTGTTCTCGCCTGAAAGAGAGGCCAATCCTACAATCTATTTATACGATCTATAAGGAGCATAACAGCAATTTCAGATGAAAAATCAACAATTTTAAAAACAAGAAAAAATATGGCGGCGATTATGGAGCCCACCGTTCTTGCCTCTGCTCTCGCCTGAACGAGATTCTTGATGTAGGTACATCCTGAATTCGTCATCTCTCCTGTGGTCAACGCATATATTACGAGCAGGTTGCCACAGGTATGAAAACGCTTTATATTGTAAAAAACTATGCAAACATCAATTTATAAAATCGAACAGCTGTTGGAAATTTAGTTCAAACTTTTTCCGGTGCTAGGATAAATTTTGCAAACAGTATCACAGTTTAACTACAACTGTGCATATTTTACCGTACACTTGTCGGGCTTAAGTTTCTCCAACATTTTTGAGTTACTGAGACTGAATCTGCTCACCATGTTCAATCTTTATGGTAGCTGCTATCCAATAATCTCAAAGCGGATGTATCACAAATAGCTACGCCTTAAATCATGAATCTGCTTGTCTGCCTTTTGCTGATTTAGGAGTTAGGGGAAGCGTAAGTTCAGAGTTACCAATCAATCGCAATATTATATTAAGGGGTGGAATAATAATACAATAATAATGCATTTCTGACAATAATGCAACAATATACAACATTGTCAATATGGTTAATTTACCCTATTTACATTAATCCACTAAAATAGCAGTGTCGGCCCGATATTGGGAATCGGCACAATATCCGTACGATAAGCCATTCCCTCGTTATCATTATTAATAATGTAATTCATTTATTTATCTCTTAACATCGTCCACTTAGCTTTTAAGCTTCAATTTGCAACACTTCCCGGCACTAGCAGGCGACACTGGCAGCAGCGCCAGCTTAGTGCTCGCTGGCCTCAATCCTATCGAAGCTATCCAGATTTACCGTCGACATCAGTGTTCCCTCAGCCAATCAGGTCATTTGGGCTCATCCTTCAACCTGTGAATTTCCTTGTTGGGGCTCCCCAAATAGGTATATATAAATCCCCGCAGAGCCATTTCTTGTCTTGGTTTGCTCCAAGAAACGACCCATTGCCACCAGTGAATATGCCCGATTGGATCCTGATGCCTTCATTAACTACACAACACTAAAGTTAAGTAACTTTGCTTGAGATGGATAGAAGATGAACTTAGAATATATAAATATTTGCAGTCAGAACCTTGTCATTTTGTCTAATTTGGACGTCGCCGATTTCATGGAACCTCGTTAAGTAAATGAGTTAAATCTTCAACTACGAGGGGAGTGCTCCGGATTATAAAGCGAGGGAATTAATGCCATTAATTTAAACTTTAAAAACCCATTTGACTTTTAAATAATTTATCCTCGGCCGCCTGACTGAATTACTTGTGCATGCGCGATCTTCTGAAATTAACTTAAATGTATTGGAAAAATTGTACGAGGATACAGTGCTTCGTATCATAGAAAATCACAGTGAAAGCCACCTAAGACGGAGGATGAATGAAGTGTAATGGCACGTCGGCACCAAGGTCATTAGCCGCAACCTCAGTCACAGTGCAGTAATCCGGGTTGCCACTGCCCCACACATTGCAAAAGTGTTAAACAAACCCCAAATTAGGTTTCTCTAGAAGTTTACAACATATTTGCTGACAACAATGAAAACGAAAACGTGACCACACAGCACAACGAAAAACCACGAATGAAGAATTGTTGCTATGTCCGTTGCTAAATAATGTGAGGTCGGCAATCTTCTCAACTAAGACACACGGGAACCTACGAATGGAATACTAAAGTCAGGGGAAAAAACAAAAGACCGTAAATCTGGATTTTTGGATTTTCATCTCGCTACTCCTAAGAAAAAAAAAAGGATCTTGTCAGTTTGGACCAAACGATGTGATATCATCATAAAACAAAAACTGTTAAGGTTCTTACTAAGCTGTTCGGTCATTTGAAGTCGTAATGTCAAACGCCATGCTCTGTCGTAAGTGTTTCATTTAACCTTCGAACTCGGTGGGATTAACTTGGCGAACTAGCTAAATGTTTGATATCATGACTTCAACCAGCTGCAGAGAATAGAATAGAAAAGAAACGAGGTTCCTGTCCTACAGAAGAACGAAGGATGATGTGATCTGGAAGGGCATTCCCAAAATCAATGAGTCTTTATGCAAAGAAACTGTGGCGAAAGAAAAACCATGCGAACGCATTGATGCTCTTCAGTCATTCGGGAAGCTTGCGTGAAAAATTTGCTTGCGTCTTGAACTTGGTGGAAATTCTTAACAAGTTTTGTTTTGGGGAGATTTCATATTAGTGCTACAGTTTTTGAAAATAATTGCTGCATATCTGCGATGTTCGAGGACCTCGAAGCACAATGTCATACCACAATCAGTTAAGCATGTTGATCAATTGCTTTATAAATATATAAACTTCCGTTATAGTACACGCTGTTAGCGCAAAAACATTTCAGTTCTGGCAACAAGCTGCATATTACACATGGAAGCTGCTCACATGTTTTAGTTTCCAAATCCGCCGGGAGACATTCCCGGAAGTGACGACATATAGCCGTGATGACGTCATCAAAATGGCCACCATGTGATGTACTAAATCTCTATTATCTCCGGGACTAATTGATCAATCCTATTGTGCGACCTATTGTTAGAAAGATAATTTAAGTTGCTAAAAGAAATGCCGGAACAATGTACACCGTAAATCTATTAGTTTCTCCGTAATTTGAAGGAAAGCACATTATGACGTCCTCAAAATGGCGGCCATGCAATATACTAAAATCGTGCATCTCCGGAACGAATTGATCGATCTTATCTTGCGACCTATCGTTGGAAAAATAATTTAATCTTCTAAAAGAAATGCCTGAACAATGTACCCCGTAAATATTTTAGTTTTTGTGTAATGTGAAGGAAAACAAAGTGCATGTAATTATTGCGCCTTTATATGTAGTACTTTTGGAAACAGTAAATTATTAAGCTGTGTCGTATTGTTCACAGTGCGTCACTTGAGCAGTGGCCTTCACAGGCACACGGAAATATACAAGAAAGTCATTGTTTAATATAACGTCTCGTATCTCTCTTAGTACACTTGCAAGTATATAGAGGCTACGTTACCCCAGCAGTTGTCATTCATCCCAGAATATCAATTCAGCCGATTCTTGTTGTCTTCCCTTAGATGACGGTCTGAACCTCCATGTCATCACCCTGATTCTGATAACTTCATTCTGCAGATTATAAAGGCCTGCGATGCTAACCTTGTGTGCGTACCTACTGTAGGGGATAATTAGTTCGTCCGGGAGCCGCCCCAATGCAAACCCCACAGTTTAGGGACAAGCTCTAAAACGTGCCGTGGTGGTAGTCTAGGGGTTGCAGGAATTCCAAATTTACCTTAACTGATGGATCAATGCTAGAAGTCGTGGTTCAGTTTTGGTGTTGGTTTAATATGACATTTGAGCGATAGTGTGCTCTGGCTCGCCTGAAATTCTTGGGCGACTCTAACCTCGGCTTAAGGCCTTAAATGGAACGTCAACGGCATTAGGCTTACTTGGGGAAATTTAGATTTATAAGTTTCGGGAAAATTTGGTTAAGTTGGTGACAGCTAAACAAAGTAGCAACGGGGTTGCAGTTGTGAACTAGCAACAGGATGGGTCAAGTTTGAATTTAAGTTGGGGATAGGGAAAATTGGGGAAAAATTCTAATGTTAGGGCCGAAATTACCTTTTGATGCGGGGAGTTGGAGAGTTGGAGGCGGAATGGAATTTTAGGTTAATAGCTAATTGTTAGGAGCACCCGGCGGATGATCAAGCGAGCTCGAGCGTTACAATTGATTGCATTATGTACAGACAAATCAGTGTTATGTTTTGTTACAACAATTGATCAAATATAGATTATTTCAATTAACATTTGAGTATTAATTTTGACAATGGCACATTACAATTTGACGTCAGGTGGACTTCGGGCTTGGGAGATTTCACAAATGACGTCAGTTGTGACCTTGCTGGGGTGGTAAAATTCCAACGTTGAAATCCGGAATTAAACTCGCAACACTACTTTGTTTTACGTGCGATCCGCCGATGACTTCAGAATGCTGTCTGCCCTTCCTGGTGTTGCAACGCAGGCTTGAACAAAGTTTTCATTCTAGCCCTTATCTGCTAACTCACAACCAATAATTGAAATTAGAGCCATTTCTATGTGTAGCTTTGTGGTGGTTGATCGGCCTTAAACTGGTGTCTGTGATGTATTAATGTTCTTAAGAATAATCTTCTTATTATAATGTTCATGGAACGGCGAACTATGGATGGGGAATTCACATATCCTAGTAGGAGAAGCAGAATTTGTGTGCATTTACCCTTGAAACCTTCATGGATGTTTTGACGGGAATGGAAGGCTACCCAGGATAACACTTTACCTTGGTGGTCAGCTTTGCCTCTGGTAGTTTCTGACCAGTCCATCATTTCCATGGGTGCATCAAAGATTTTTTCTTCGCTGGTGTAATTTACCATTGGTAACGGTGCATCACATAAACACTTGGTCGTATGCGAGGAAGACTTGGGGAGGACTCGGGCAAGCCTATTCTACTTTTTTCTTCGATTGTACTAGGTTGGGACTGGTTGTCACAGACATACCTTCTGTTGGGTGAAAGATGATCCATACCTGTTCCATGGAATGAGTTTGTCAATAACCTGAAGGCTGTGGTATGATGTATATTATCAATTGCAGAACAAGTGAATACATTATACAGGGTGTCTCAGAAGTCATGGTCATAAATCGACAGGGAGTTAGAACTATTCACATCTATCAAAAAAAAAAAAATACATACGCCGGAAATGACTCGTTTCCGAGATAACGGGGGCCTGTTCCTCAGGGTGACACAGGTATAGTCAGCCAACTTTCAGGGGCAGCGCACCACATGTGACGGTGAAGACACGCTTAGGAACGAACCGTTCCTTACAAAGTTATTGCTCATCCGTCTTAGACGAGGCGCCCACGCATTAGAGTTGTAGGTTGCCCCCCCCCCCCCGGCTAGGTAATTGCTAGAAACAAAGCAAAACGCCAAACAAAAAATTAGTTGAAATCGCCTAGACAGTGGCTTTGACCGCTTTCCAGAGAAGGAACCTTTCGTGCCTCATGCAGACTGAAAGCGTTGCTGCACATGCCACCCAGCCATGATGAAAAAAAAGTCTAACTTGGTTTGGTAGAAAAACGTAAAACTTCTAATTAATTTCTCTACTTGTGGAAAGAAAAGTCTTCTCCCACTTAATTTCTTTGGTTTAGAGGAAAAGGATAAAACTTCCGATTAATTTCTGTACTTGTGGAAAGAAAAGTCTTCTCCCACTTAATCGATTTGGTTTAGAGGAAAAGGATAAACCTTCCAATTAATTTCTTTACTTGTGGAAAGAAAAGTCTTCTCCTACTTAATCTCTTTGGTTTAGAGGAAAAGGAGAAAACTTCCGATTAATTTCTTTACTAGAGTATGGCAGTTAACTTCACCAACTAAGAGCTAGCTGACATGAATTACATGTACGGTCGGGCCGACGGCAATTCTGTAGAAGCAGCCAGACTGTATGCTGTGAGCTATCCGAACCGAAGGCATCCGGACCGTCGTACGTTGATTCGGCTCCACCAACGCCTGTGAGCGCCGATCATTTGAGGTAGCACCACGAGAAGGAAGGCCAAGAACTGTTCGTACCCCTGAACTGGAAGAGCGGGTGTTACGGAGGGAGGATGACGATCCGGGAATCAGCACACGGCAGATTGCTTTGGTAGAAAACGTAAACCGTAATGCTGTGTGGAGGATCCTGCATGATGGACTGCTGCGCCCATATCATCTGAAGCAGGTGCAAGCCCTAGCTGAGAACGACTATCTGGCAAGGGTAGTATTCTGCCAGTGGCTTCAACAACGATGTGCTGCAGACCCTCTCTTCCTCAGCAGAGTGTTGTTTACTGATGAAGCCGCCTTCACCCGAGATGGAAGTGTGAACTTCCCCAACACCCACATCTGGGCGTATGAAAATCCTCATGCGACCCTGCAAGCACGAAACTAGCATCGTTTCTCAATCACGGCCACTTACGGCCACTTACGGTCCAAGACTTACTTGTTGATTGTCGCCATCTTGATGGTGTTCGTCGTCGGTTCCATCTTCCGCATGACATTGCGCGTCAATTGGGCGATAAGTCTGTCCTCCTGTCCGGTGTTTTTCAATTTTTGCAGGAGGTACAGATGTATGACAAGATTTAGATTGGGGGTTTGAATGATATCTCTGTAATGTGTGGTGCAGTGGCAACCCGGACCACTGCACTGTGACTGAGGTTGGCGCTAATGACCAAGCTGTCGACGCGCCATTAAGCCTCAATCCCCCCCCCCCCCCGTTTCTCAATCAATGTGTGGGCTGGTATTGTAGGAGATCACCTCATCGGGCCAATCATTCTACCCAACAGGCTTACAGGGGCGGCATATCTTACCTGCCTGCAGTATGAATTACCTGGTCTGCTCGAGGACATCCCACTGAGGACATGGCAGAGGATGGTGTTCCAGCACGACGGGGCACCACCCCACTTCCTGCTTGTTGTGAGGCAGTATCTAAACGAACAGTTTGGGGAGAGATGGATTTGCCGAGGAGGCTCAATTCCGTGGCCTCCCCGTTCACCTGATCTCAATCCATTGGACTACTGCATCTGGGGCTACATGAAGGCACTTTATTCACGCAGCGTAGACACTGAGGCAGAATTGCGCCAACGTGTTCATGATGCATATCAGCAGGTTAGTCAGAACCAGGGGGTCTGTGCAAGGATTCGTGCGTCTCTCAGTAGAAGAGAGCGTCATGCATTCAAGCAAATGGAGGCCACTTCGAACATTTGTTATGAACTCCTAGTTTCGTCATGGCAGTGTGCAACAACGTTTTCAGTCTGCAAGGTTCCTTCTGGGGTTCGTTCCTAAGCGTGTCTTCACCGTCACGTGTTGTTTCATTTTTTAAGCATGTGGTGCGCTGTTCCTGAAAGTTGGCTGACTATGCCTGTGTCAGCCTGGGGAACAGGCCCCGTTATCTCGGAAACGAGTCATTTCCGGCGTATGTATTATAGGATTTTTTATATAGATGCGATCAGTTCTACCTCCCTGTCGCTTTATGACCATGACTTCTGAGACACCCTGTAGGTAACAAAACGTAGAATAAAATCAACTTTAATTACACATATAACGTGACAATAATTATGTGTATATTATGTTTCCCTTCAAATTAAACAAAATAGACTAACGGCATACATTGTCCTTGCAGTTCTTTTGCAAAGCTAAAATATATTTCCAACAATAGGTCGCAGAATAATATTGATATATTCGTTTCGGAGATATTACAGATTAGTATATCGCATGGTGGGCGTTTTTATGATGTTGTAATATGTTTTTCTATATATTAAACAAAGACTACTGTATATATACGGCAAACAAATTAAATTATCTTTCCAACGATAGGTTACATATAAGATTGATCTATTAGTTCAGGAGATACGCAAGATTTAGTATATCGTATGGTGTCCACTTTTAGGACGTCATAATGTGTTTCCTTCAAATTACACAGAAACAAATACATTTACGGCATACATTGTTCCGGTATTTCTTTTAGCAAATGAAATTACCTTTCCAACGATAGTTCGCACGAAAAGATTGATCGATTAGTTCCGGACATTTAGTACGTCGCATGGTGGCCATTTTGATGACGTCATAACGGATTACGTCGTCACTTCCGAGAGTGTCTCCCAGTGGATTTAGAAACTACAATGTGTGTACAGCTTCTATGTGCAATATGCATCTTGTGGCCAGAACTGATATGTTTTGGCACTTTTTTGTCGCTAACAGCGTGGACTAAATTATTATTATTATTATTATTAACTAGCGGAGTCGCTCGCTTCGCTCGCTCATTCCGCGTCGTCTCGCTGCGCTCGAGAAGACTTTCTTGCTACAACACTTATGATACAGACAGACCTAACGCAGAAAAAAACGATCAAGCAAATTATAAGACTGTAGTATACGATATCGGTTATCTCGGGAGAAGGTCAATATTATTTTTTTACGTCCAAGGAGTCAAGCAAAAAAATCAAGCAATTTATCAGAAAAGCCCTGTTTCTGATGACAGACGCTGATTTTCGTTTGCTTCGCTCACTCAATCAGCGCAAACATTTCCTCAGAAACTTGACTGAATCAATGTAACCACCAAGAACCACACATCATTTATAATTTGTGTTATTATACACTTTATATGGATTTTCTTGTTTCACTTATTTTAAGAATATTGTTCTTTACGTCCTGCGCAGTACAGATTTTTCCATGGGCGTCTTATCACTTCACTTTCTGATGATCCCTCACTTGGAGAAACATCTGCAGAACGTCAGTTGTAATCTCCTACGAAGGTGAGAGATGAAAGATTGATAGAGCAAAGCGAGCCACACATTCAAAAGGTTTACTTTACGTGAAAATCTCTCGCTTGGCTCGTTCAATTCACGCACCTCCGTGCTACAGAAACACGAATGTTTGACACCGTTTTAAAATCAAATCAATTGTTTTGATTTTTCCCTGCATCAAGTCAGTTAATATAAAACCAATTTTAAGATGTATATGTGGTGTGTTGCAAAATACGTCGTCCGTGCACCCTTTTCCAGATCATCTCACTTTGCTCGAGGAGGTTTTCATGAACAAACTATGACGTCATGAACAAACATCATGCGGGTACAAAAAACTTTGACGTTAGTTTTTCAGGTTCTTTCGCTTATTTGAGGGTCATAATATCAAGTTACAGCGATGAAAATAGGCCTACTAAAAGTGAAATTTAATTACTTTCGTTTGGTCCTACTCCCATCTTTGTAGGTGCTTTGGTTCCGGAGGAGTAGAGGTACAAACACGCACGCACGCACGCACATCGTATGATTTTAATGATGTAGATTATTTTTATCGTCTCTTCACAATGGTCCAGTAAATTTGTTGTGTCTTTGTGTTGTCTGTCAGACCAATTCTGAAATATTCGGTCACCACACCTAGTAAATGGATCACACTGAAATGATACAGCGACAATTTACAAAATTTCTACGAGGTCTGAAAACTTAAAGAGCTTCACTGACCACCTAAGTATTCTGAATGCAAATTCTCTTCAGAAGCTTAGACTCAAAATTGACCTGGCACTGATGCATTAACTACTTCATGACGTGTTTTGCTACTTTTTAGGCATCTATTTTAGTCGCCACCTATATTTTTAGACCTGAATGCGGGAGCCGAAAAAATAGTGCTTGCCTATATTGACATCTGCCACTGAAAATGTTATTCTTTACCCTTGCCTTTCCCTTCACCCTTCCCCCCGACCTTTTTGAAAATCTGCTGGTACCTATACCGTCATCTATTACTTCAGTTGGTATTTTAGTTCAATAACAGTTGTGCGAGCGTAACTCGTTGGGTGCACGGATTTTTACAATACAGAAAAAGCTTCTTAAACAAGCCTTTTAAAAACAAGTATTTGTGCAAACACTCCACCCTCATACTTGATCGTAACCATGATGGTTATTTTGACATTCTAATTTACCTTACACACTGCGTATATCCCATCGAATTCTAGGTTGGCAATGTATTCCTATGAATCGCGATGGTCAATTCCATACAGTTTTATGTGAACGTTTGGCTCCTAATGGTATTTGATGGTCTCTCTCTTTTTATTTTATTTTAGTGGAAACCGCAGAAAATAGTTTTAAAAATAATTTCCAGCAAGAAATTTGAAATAGCCATTGCAGTCCTAGTCAGCCTCAATATGATATGTATGGCTTTAGATCATTACAACATAGAAAAGACTTTTGCCAGAGTTCTTGAAATTGTTGATATAGTTTTTGTGGGGATTTATTCCGTGGAGTGCCTTATGAAGATATTTGCTATGAGATGTTACTATTTCACAAAGAGATGGAATTTGTTTGACTTTGCTGTTGTCTGCCTTTCCGTAATAGGTAAGTCTTCATTTCTGTTTAATACATAAGAGCTGGTAAGATAAATTAAAAAATAAGATGAATAAGATGGATATGACGACTGCTCAAGAAGGGGCGGAAATTGGTCACTCGCATCACGCCAGAAGTAAGTCGTAAATAAAAGTTGAGAATAAAGGTTAAATTTGTTTATCAACGGCTTTCGACCATTAACTGAAAGACGTGACAGATGTATGTATATTGTTAAAGATCATACAGTTATTCTGAGTAGAATTTTCTCTCTTTCCAGAAAAATAATTTACACCAACCGTTCAAAGCTGTTTTAAGATTGTGAGTCTGTGATTAAGTAAATCAAATATTGAATGCGCAAAAAAAACCTTTTTAAGTTACGATTACTATATTAGTTTTGATAACAGAAATGCTGTGCAATAAGGGGGGTAACTCAAATACTAAGCAATTTTTCTCTTCATCTCCAATTTGCTTACAGGCGACGTGGTTTATTATTTCCCTTCATATAGCTTGCATAAATAGGAATTCCTATGATTATTTTGAATAATTGAAAAAGTTTGAGTTTACATTTTTTCTTGCTTTTGGAAAGGATAAATATAAATATCATGATATAAATCAAGGTATGAAGATAAAGAAATATAGCGTGAAATATATGGTGATGTAAAATAGTGTATAGCACAAACCCTAACATGAATCCGTACGTATAGGCTGACTTTAAATCGTGGGGAAAACTTAAGTTGGACTTGCGAATCTCAGCCAAGATCGGAAGTTTCCTCTGAATGTTCTGGTTCCTTTGCAAGGGAGCTATTCTTAAGCGCTGCAATCAAAATCCCCATGACTTAGCATCCCAATGCCAATATCACCATGTACAGAATCCCCACGGGTGCAAAACAGAGATGAAACTGACCATGGGTTGGTGGGTCAAATGGGTCACATCTTTATCGTGAGTTATGGGTCAAGACCGTTCACCCACCGACCCAAAATAAAAGGTATGGGGCGGGGAGGAAACACAAATGCTTCTTTTGCATTTATGTTGCTCTTAATAAAACGAAAGCTTTGATTAAAAGGTCCCCCAAAGGTCCTAGAAAAAGGTCGTCATAAAGACAATCTGGGGAAATAGGTCTAGATATACAATTATACATACGTTAAAAAAATCATATAACAGAAATGATCCGTGGAAGGCCGGAGTGTGGGTGGAAGACCCTTTATCCCTTTACATGTATTTATCAGCAACCTTTTTTTTTAAACGTAGGTCTTTCTAGACATTTTTTTAGGTTTAAATTAATGAACTGTAGAGCATATTTTTTGCAGCAATTATTGTAACACTGTGTTGCGTTTATTTAGTTAATGCGGCTTTAAAAAATTGGAATGTTTGAAATAACACTGCATGAATTTGCACACTGTATTATTTTTTCATAGCATGGGGTGAGTCACATTTTGTTCTTTATCGGGTGGGTCAAGTGGGTTGAGGGCCAGGGCTCGAGTGGGTTAGATGGGTCATGGGTAGGAAAAAGTGACCCACTTTCATCTCTGTTGAAGAATCCCCACAACTCAAAATCCCCACGGGTATGGAATCTTTACAACTTAAAATCTCCACAATTCAAAGTCGCCACGGGTGTAGAATCGCGACAACCCAAAAAGCCCACAGGTGTACAAAGCCCAAATCCAAAATCTGAAATGCCAGACAGTACAGCCAACATCGTCAAATGGTTTGCAGAAACCTGCGTGCATGGAAGAGTATGCATCAGCATTACAACTGGTAGATCTAGCCATCTTGCTTCTCTACACCTCCCAAATTTCTGGTCGGTGCATGAACAGGTCGAGTTTGGTTTACCGCAAACTCAAAACAATGTAGAAGCTGACACATGAGGATTAACTCGGTGTTTGGGCATTAACCTGTCGGCCTTTACCCAGTATGGAACATCTACGAAAGGGAAAGATAAGAGTCACCAAAAGAATGGAAAACATTATGGGAGGTTGGCTGGCCATCCACACCTATTAAACAAACACCTATTAAACCGATTGTACACTACGGGAATTGGAGCGTGCACAGCCGAATCATCAATTGTGCGAACGAACTTTTTCGATCCAAATTCCACTCAGTTATTAAAGTTTCATCAATACTGACTGATTTTGATAATTCAATATTCTATTTTATTTCTCTCGCTGAGACCTTTCTATCCGTGATAAAGCCAAACCAATAGGTTAACGCATTGAGAAGTTATTTAGTGAAAGACAGTAAAATATTTTTAATACTAAAATAGAGTACAAACAATGTTATAACCAACGCAACATATTTATTTGAAATTATTTGTTGTTGTTTGAAATGAACGTAAAATGTGAACATTTTTTTCTTTTTGTCTGTGAGATGGGGTGTCCTGGGGTTGCCGTTGTAAGAAATATAGCACCCGTTGTAAAAGGGCTTAATCCGGCCCTAGTGGTGTGGTGACTTTGTGCTGTAGAGATTTTGGGATGTCCATTCCCATTATTCCTTATATCAAACACCATGCACAAAAGTCAAAAGTTAGATTAGATTAGAATTGGCTTTGTCATCTAAGTTGGCTATCCCGATTGTGATTGAAGGTTGATTACTGTAGGAAGGGAGAGTGTGGGTATGACATTTATATTGTTCTTTGTGTCTTTTTCACTTAGATGTCGTCCTGATGGAGTTCCAGAACATTGGCTTGTTTTCGCCCGTTCTATTACGCACAATCAAGGCAGTTCGTGTAATTAAACTATGCCGACTTGTAAAAGGAACCAGTGAAATGCGACTTCTGATTTTCACGCTGGTGAAATCTTTTCCTGTTATAGGGTATACTTTTATACTGAAGAGTATTATCACGTTTGTTTACATTATCGTTGGGATGCATATGTTTAAGAATGTCAGGTATGAAAATACGTTGGATGAAACATTTAACTTTGACACTTACTGGAACACTGCGACTGAACTGGGTGCGTTAGAAAGAGCAGCAGGTTGGAATGATATGTTGGAAGCTCTGACAGACGACGACAACTGCCCAAACTCCACACCTGACAGTGACAAACAACCAAATTGTGTGAATTCTGTTGTTGCCAACGTGTACCTGCTATCGTACGTTATTATTAGTTTCTTAATCATTTTCAACATGTACACTGCTACCATTATAGACAAGTACAACAGACTACGAGATGAATTGTATGAAGGTTTAAGTGATGTTGAATTGGATATGCTCTTTGAAGTGTGGGAGAAGTACGATCCATTTGCGACAGGGTACATGGACCTAAAAGACTTGGGAGACTACTTTGAAGCAGTGGAACCACCTTGGCAGATCTGTAAACCCAACAAATTCGAAATAGTAGCAATGGATATCAATATATATCTAGGAGATAAGATGTATTATAACGATGTTATAGATGGTTTGTTGTTGAATATATTTGAGCTAGAAGGAGATATGTCAGTCCAACCCGAAATAGTCAAAGACGAAGAAAATAAACTCGGTGTAAAAAGGGTTTCGTCTACTCTTTGGCGTCAGCGGGAAGAATACTGTGCCCGGGTGATCCAAAGAGCGTGGCGTCATTATCGAAGCAAAGCCCAAGACACCGTGGTTGAAATGTTCTACATGAGTGTACTGCAAAAAGTGGACGATAATGTAGCCGCAGAGTTGCCAAACAAAGTAGAAAAAAGAAACAATAACCAAACTTAGTAGCTTAAGTGAATGGTGTAAGTGCAAATAACAACAGAAAGGCACTGCTTTCGCATCTCAGACTGTTCAAACCGAGGTAAACAAAAATATTGTATATCCACTACACTATTTGCGCCTAGTAGAAAGTATTAACAAGTAATGCACTCTGCTAGTAATTGTGCGAGTTCATTATTTCAGCACAAGGAAATACGCATAAGACATGGGTCGTAACATCACCTGTATTCGTGGCTCATTAATTCTTTCAAACAACGCAAGAATCCATACAGACGTCCATGCTACTCAACGTTTTTCGGCCAGAATGGCGACATTCAATTTCAAACACCCGTCCACCTCAGCACTTCCTGCAGCAGAAAAAAAAGACCGGATAATATTTGAATCCTAATAGTGACCAAATTATATTTTAAAATCGAGAGTACTCTTGCTGTAACGATATTTTATCATTTTATTTTGTAAACTACGTTTTTTTTTTAAATTCGTTATATTGCGTGTAATACAAGTAAAAATGCTTTGTATGGTCAGTATGGACGGCGACAACTTTTCCCGTTTTCGTGCTATAAGTATACCTTTTCCTAACAAATTTGGGTTTATCTCTAGATCACAACGGAATTTCCAACCTGGGTCTAAAGTTTCATATCGGCGCGATATTGAATTTGCGAAATGTGAGACATTTTGGAGCGAATGCTATTATAATTTTAAAATTAATTTCCCGTCAAGGAGGAGATTTGTAGTAAATGTATCGTGCTGAGCTGCATCTCACAGAAATCGTACCACGCCCGAATATGAGGCTGGTTCTAAATTTTGTATAACTATGGCCATTACTAATCCATTAATCGGTGTGTTTTGGGGGGGGGGGGGTGGCAACATCCCGTTTGGAGCAGAGGGCATGAAAAACGGAAAAGTAGTGGTGTGTTCTTTGAGGTGTCTTTTCAAGCTGTATTTACATAACTATCGAAGTGCTAGCTAGGGTGGGTTCTTGCATGCCTATGTTCCGATTCGGAGTAAACACCATTTTTAAGATATCATCACGAATTTGGGGAGGGGCTGGCTGTTGGTTCTCTTTACATTAATACTCTCATCGACAACCCTACAAAGGAGGAGCACATACATTGAAGTGAAAATAGCTTTATTTTTTAAATGATAGGCAGAAAGAGTCGTAAAGGAATTTTCTTTAGAACTGTAAACCCCTGGTCCTGGTTGATGCCATTACATAAAACATTTCCTGTAGGATGGGTGGAAACGTTTAGCCAAATAATCGACTGATTTCAACGAAACATTCTTCTTTAAGTTGCAAATATTTGCTATATCAAAATGATGTTTTTATTCCCTATTTGAAAAAAAACTGTACCTTTTTCGATGTGTTCGTTCAGACGAATAAATAAACAGTTTACTTTCTAAGTAAAATCTGATGACTTATACAGTTTTGTTACTGATGATTTTGTACATTTTGTACCTTTCTTTGTTCTAACATAAACAAATTATCTCATTATTATACATTTTTAAGTACCACACAGCAATGTTAGTGAGGTCCATTAGAAGGCAGTTTAATTTATTCTGGAAAGTATGTTTACGAAAGAAAAACAAAGCATGTTTTTTAGGCCTGGCATACGTTTACTTACGCCTTTTATTGAAAAATGCTGCTGTTTGACTTTTATTCAGTGTTTTTTTGTTGTTGTTTTGTTTTTTACCTTTTTTCCTCATGGTGCGTTTTTGAATGTCTGTGGGCGCCTAAGGGGAGCCCTTAGCAGTGGTGCTGATGTAGAATGAGACGAATTTGATGTTCGGGTGTGTAGAAGTTGGGAAAGAAAAGGTTGAAAAGAAGTTTACCTCCAATGTCGTAAGCAGATGTTTTGTGAAAACCAAGTACTTGTGATTGGGAGAATCAACGGTGTAGACTGCCTGACAATAATTTTAAAGCTTTACAGTATTATTCTAATTCCCCAACAGAAATCAATATGGTAACTAATTATCCCATTACATTTAAGTGACAGAAGATAGCGAAAGAAAAAAAAAAGTAATGCGATTTGAATGATTCCATGATGTATCTGGTTGTTTCCTTTTGACATGGATTAATGGTGCACTTGCTGCATTGATAAACTGGCTTATTATACGTATCTTTTTAGTACATTTTTTGAATGTGGTGGTTTGTTTTAGTGCTTTGAAAGGAGGAGGAATGCGGTTTATAAGAGTTTTAAATAAGTTTATGAAGCCTGCGAGTGAGTCCACTGTTTGCCTGGTGACCTAGTTGCTTATAGATGAACCGACTGCGACATAGCCGAATTCTCTCCGTAAGGGGAGAAAAATAAACGACAACCAGTCTGGTTTGTAGCTTGAAAATTGTGCAGCCATGATATATCAACTTGGGTTGTGCATGATGGTTACACAAGTATTATGGATGCATTAATGGTGATATAAGTGCCCTCTAGATACAGGACTTAATCATATATTGCACTACCCGCATACACTACACTGCCCTCCCCGAAAATATGGGAGTAGAGTGTTAACTTTAATGTCACTCAACCCTTTGTTTAAATCTATGTTTAAAGAATATCCTCAGATTATCCCTTACCCCAAAATATTAATTTAGAGCTAATAATTTGCTTGACAACAAGAACAAAAACATTTGTATAATCCGCAGTAAATAAAATATTCTAACATTAATTTGTTAACACACTAAACAAACTTACCCCTCCAAAAAATTAAGTGCACAGGAAAAACCACAAGCACGGATAATTTCCAATAAGACTTAATCGAGAAAAAATTGCTAATCATAAAAATGACCAAAGATTATGGCTGCAACACTCTCCCCTACAACCAGACTTCACAAATCAAGTCACTGAGGTGCATTAACATTTTAAGCACTAAGACGCTGACCTGAAAAAATTCAGAAGAAAGTTCACCAGAAACTTCAGGCAAAGACCTGTAACGATTTAAAGATTTGTGGAGACAGCACCGGTGGGTCGTCATTGCCACCGATATTTGACTGATGGTGCACACCTCTTTGCAGTGACAAAATATGGCAGTCGTTCAAATTGCAATGTGTCATCAGGTAATGTGGGTACTGTTGCTGGCAAATTCGGTGCCGATGACCCAGCCATCGGAGTTCGATGACTCCACAGAATTAGATCGCATGATTTGCAGAATTCGTGGAAAAAATGTTACGTGTGATTATCTTATAGAATTTGGCTTTGCAGTTGGTCAGTGTGTTTTAGGAGAGTTGTTCCGACATGTGCACGGTGCAGAAACCCAATAACAAAGATTGCCTACTTTTTCCTTACTAGTTCACAAATCCGGCGATATGGCAAACCCGACCAATAACTGCGTAAGTAAACTGGCTCGTTAATTTCCAACGACCAGAGTTGCTTATGCAGTGTAGGCTTTGATAGTCTTGTTTAATTACGACTTTATGTTGTGTATTACGGCAAAGAAGGTATAGTTTAGTTCGGACATTTCTTCCAAGAAATAATTTACTTGGGGCCTCTTGTGTTGTTGTGCCAGGTACGGTGTGAGCCGATTTAAAAAAAAAATTAAATACAGTTTCATTAATGTTTAAACCTCCAGTTAGACTTGCCTTCAACTTGAACACTAAAACTCTTGACTGTGATTTCACACTGCCTGTTACTAGGATGGAAGAATGGTACTTTTTGTAATATGATGAATGCCACGTTGTTTTAGGATGAACTCGCCTGACACGAAATTTGGTCCATTTGCCGAGACTAACGTTTTACAATACCTGTACGTAGCATAAGCCATGGACATCTGAATTATGTTAGCCCTTGTCGTTGACTTCATCTCAAAATGGAAACTTCATCTACCAAAAACGTTTTACCATTACCAGGACCAGTGAAATCCACGTGCAGGCAAGACCATATGGCTGTTGGGCATTCTCAAACAATGTTTTCTACTTTTTGTTGAATATCCTGATTTAGTTGACGTGGTTCACACGTTTTGATTAAATGCTCTAAATCTGCATCTATGCCCGGCCGCCAAACATGGGAACGAGCTAAGGCTTTTAATTTTCACAATACACAGTGATCCAAATGCAATTCACACAGGACTACAGGATGCAGAGTATCAGGCATAACGAATCGGTGCCCCCAAAAATCTCATGGCGGTTCAAAGTTAACTTGTTCTTCCTACGAAAGTATGGCTTCAATTCATCCTTACACTTCGTCCACAATCTTGAGAAAGCACTTTTTCTTTCTATGCGAGTTTCTCAGTGGTCGCTCAAGAGTGGCAAAGGCTCAATTGTTTTAAAATTTATTACTACATCATTAACTTCAGGATGTTCACAAAGCAGAGGTAAGCTGTTGTGTTCACCTTGCCTTGAATATGTAGCAAATTAAAATTGTAGGCATTCAAAAATAATGGCCAACTCTGAATGCACGAAACCGCTACAGCGGGGGTAGTGACTTCATTGTGAAATAGCCAAAGTAGGGTTTTTTTGATCAGTATGCAATGTGAACTTCCTTCCATATAGTTATTGATGGAAACACAACTCAGAATACAACTGACAGGACTTCTAGGTCGAACCGGGCATATCCAAATTTGGCACCAGCTCAGGGTCCTCGAAAAAAATGATTGGGTGGTACTAAGTAAAATAATTAGGCATTGTATCATAAAATGCGGTACCCACCCAATTGAACTAGCATCACAAACTAGTTTCATTTTCAGTTACGGATTACAAGGCACTAAAACATTTGATTCCAGAAAAGCACTGTTTGGTTAGGCCAGTATCTCCGAGCATTGCTTTGACCAGAGGCAGGACGTTTTACAGCTGAGCAATTTGTTTAAGGGAGTCAGTATAATTGCTAACAGAAGAAGAAATTTAGAATACTGGTCAATAAACCCCAAAAACGACTTTAACTCTGCTTGATTTTGTGGTTCTGGTGGGAGTTTGCCTCAATGACTTCGAGTATGTTACGCATTCCATCTTTATCTAATCATAAAACCAAGCTACTTCATGTGTGATTAAGTTTGCACTTAACTTTTTTACATGCACGCCGCTTATCTGCAACGCAGAGCAAACTTTGGTCAAAATGGCACCACGCTGCTTTCCTTTTCCAGCTGCAAGCATGTCATCATAGAAAGGTTTAGCTTTTGGATTACAAACTAAATGACGTGCTTCATTCGCTTCTGAACCATTCCAGGTGCACTTTCCAGTCCCAGCGGTACTCTTTGCCACTCGAATAATCCGCAGCATGTGTTCACTGCGGATTAACTCTGGTTTTGAGTCCTCGTTTAACTCTAGTTGGAGGAAAGCATCCGACAAATCTATCAGTGAAAACTTGTGTCACCCTGAAAGAAGAGTTTGCTAAATAACTCTTCGATCCTTGGTATGGGGAAGTACTTTACCTCCAACTCAGAGTTGACTAGTTGACGGTCACTGAATACAGTGACCGTCACTGACAGTCACTGAATATACACATTCCACTATTGGGCTTGAGCACAACAGGAGTGGCACATGCATCGTAGTAATGGGCTTTATGATACCCTCCTGCACCAAGCACTCGATTTCGGCTTCAACCCTGCCTTTCACAATGAGCCCCCTGTGGGATGGGGGTAGAATAAGCCCACCGTACCCCTGCGTGTCGTAGGAGGCAACTAAATGGGAACCCAAGATCACGGTTTGCTAGTGTGCCAGGGGTCTGCATGGCGGAGGATTTTTTGTCCGTCTTGAACACTAGCAACCTCAACACTACGGTTTGCGAGTGCGCCTACGGTGTGTATGGCGGGCAGGTTTAACACCCGTCGCAAGCGCTAGTTGGAAAGTGGTGAAGGGACATCCGGACAAACCGGGCCCGGGGTGGCTGCTTAGAGGATGTTTGGTGGTTTGAACCCCCTTTTGGGTTTGATTCCAATTTGCCCGTTCTGGCCACTGGGCTTTTCATCCTCATCCCCCAGCATGTTGGCCGTGTGCTGCAACCGAGTAATCCGTGGAGGCGGAGATCCTGGCTTTCGGGCTTTGGCTCCTTATTCCGGAGGACGGGTGGCCTGGGCGAGCCGGCCTAAGGTCAATCGGCTATGACTTTTCGGGTCCTGTCGATGTGGGGAGGTGGCTTGTGCTGTATCCAT
>JAHWFP010003065.1:70944-93608 GCA_023313725.1 Lithobius niger
GGGGTCCGTCTGCATCCTGAACGATGGAGCCATGACTCACTGTAACCTGGCCACGGGCAATTGGTCAGCGGTGGACTTAGCCTTCTGTTCGCTAGCCATCCCAGTTCATTTCACTTGGGCTGTCACTGCCGATCTGCATGGGAGCGATCACCTCCCCATTGTGTTGTCCACAACACGAGGGGGTTCTGTGGCCTCCAGGCCAGCTCGGTGGGCGCTTAAACGAGCTGAGTGGTCAGCCTTTGCTGGGGCTGCTGTATTTCAGCGTGCGGTTGAGGACTTTTCTGATGTGGATGAACTTTCCACTCATTTCACTGATGTGGTTCTTGCTGCTGCTCATGTTACTATCCTGCGTACGTCCACGCAGCCGAGACAAGTTCCTGTTCCGTGGTGGACACCAGCTTGCGGACTGGCCATTCAGACCCGCAGGCATGCTTTGCGTGCATTTACGGTGAGCCCCACTACTGAAAACTTTGTAGCCTTTAAACGCTGCCGTGCCCGTGCTCGGTATGTTATCCGTAAGGGGGGGGGGGGAATGAGGCTTAATGGCGCGTCGACAGCTTGGTCAGCTTGGTATCCGTGAGGCTAGGCGTGCTTCGTGGTTGGCTTATATTTCGTCAATCACGCGCTCCACACCTTCTCAGCAAGTGTGGAGGAAGGTGCGCCAGATCTCGGGGACGAGCATGCCTTCCCCGGTGTTGCAGTTAAAGGTAGCGAATGCCGTGATCTCTTCTGTGCCGGTTATCGCCGATTGACTTGGGTCTGCTTTTGCGCGGGTCTCGAGTGATGACCATTATGATCCTGGTTTCCTCGGGATTACGCGTAGAGAAGAGGCTCACTCTCTTGACTTTCGCTCCGATAGGCTAGAGGAGTACAATTTGCCGTTTACCTGGCAGGAATTTGTTTCAGCTTTGTCCAAGTTGCATGACTCCGCCCCGGGGCCTGATGATGTTCACTATCAACTGTTGAAACATCTGCCTCTTGCCTCCCAGCAGTTCTTGCTGGGGTTGTTCAACCGTGTTTGGGCAGAGGGTTCTATTCCAGCAGCGTGGAGGACAGCAGTGGTCATCCCGATTGTAAAACCGGGCAAAGACCCTACTTCTCCTTCCAGTTATCGCCCCATCGCTCTAACTAGCTGTGTCTGTAAACTTATGGAACGGATGGTCAGTGAGCGGTTGGTCTGGGTGTTGGAATCACGGGGATTCTTATCTGCGTCCTAGTGTGGCTTTCGACGGTTTCGGTCGACTATCGATCATCTAGTTGCCCTTGAATCGGATGTGAGGGAGGCTTTATGCTTGCATCAACATCTGGTTCAGGTTTTCTTTGACTTGGAGAAGGCTTAGGATACGACCTGACGTTATGGATTCTCCGTAATCTCTATGACTGTGGCTTGAGGAGAGAGATGCCACTGTTGCTTTCCGCTTACCTCTCGGCCGTTCTTTTCGCGTTCGTGTCGGGGCGACGCTTTCCCGCCCGTTTGTCTTAGAGAATGGTGTGCCTCAAGGTGGTGTTCTTAGTGTCATCTTGTTTGCTATTGGGATCAACCCCATTGCTCAGCAGGCCGCTGTTCCCCAGTCATTGTTTGTCGATGACTTCGGCCTGCGCTTTCGGGCAACTCGCATGCAGACCTGCGAGCGGCAGCTACAGCTGGCGATTAACAAATTTCCAGACCTGGGCGGTCAGTAATGGTTTCTGGTTTTCTCCGGACAAGACTGTGTGCGTCCACTTTTGCCGCCAACGAACACTGCATCCAGATCCTTGCCTGTACTTGGGACAGGCACAGATTCCTGTTGTCCCATAGGCACGTTTCCTGGGTCTGGTGTTCGATTCCAGGTTATCTTGGCTTCCACACTTGCGTCAACTTAGGGACAAGGCTTTGCGGGCGCTTAACATCTTGCGGGTTCTGTCGGGCACTTCATGGGGTGCCGATCGCACTGCCATGTTGCGCCTCTACCGAGCCCTTGTCCGCAGCAAACTTGATTATGCGTGCATGGTCTATGGTTCAGCTAGTGACTCGACTCTCCAGATGTTGGACACTGTGCATCACAGTGGCCTGCGTCTGGCGATTGGGGCATTTCGAACGTCTCCAGTGGTCAGCCTCTATGCTGAGGCCTCGGAGCCACCTTTGTCCATTCGTCGGCGACAGCTTGCCATTCAGTATGCTGTGCAGTTGCGTGTTGTGCATTCCAGTCCTTCTTGGTCCATGGTTTTTGGGCCAGACTTGCGAGTCGGTAGACGCAGTGTGGGTAAGGGTGATTTCTGCGATAGGCTCCAGCAGTCCTGTCAGGAAATAGCCTTTGAAATACCCTGCGTCTTGAGGCTTGGTGGGATGCCAGTGGCCCCTTGGCTTGTCCCAGGTGGCATTTTCATTTTCACTCTGGCGTCCCTCTGAAGGGTTCCACTCTACCAGCAAGGTACTTGCAGGAGTTCCGGCGGCTGTGTTCTCAGTACGCCGGTTATCAGTGGCTGTTTACTGATGGGTCGAAGTCAGACGTTGGCGTGGCGTGTGCTTGTGTGTGTAAGGGAGTGACGGTTGCCCATCACCTTCCATCAGGCTATTCTGTGTTTTCTGCAGAGCTTTTGGCTCTCGGTTTGGCGGTGGAATGGATCCTTGACCTTCAGGGCACGCATTTCATTGTTTTTAGCGATTCCATGAGTGCCCTGGAGTCCTTGGCGAATTACAATCCTCGGAACCCCTTGACACAACGTGTCCAAGCTTTGTTTTCCCGCTTGCCTGGCCTGCGGAAAACCGTGCTTTTCTGCTGGATCCTGAGCCATGTTGGGATAGGTGGAAATGAGCAAGCGGATTCTGCAGCGAAAGGGGCCGTTTCTGGCCCGCTCCGGAAGGATCTCGGCCTTGTTCCCTCAGACGCCTTTCCAACTCTGCGTCTGAGGTTACACGCTTTCTGGCAAGCCTTGTGGGACAGTCAAGTCGGTAATAAGTTACGTGCTATTAAAGGCACTGTTGAGGAATGGCACTCGGCGTGTCGCCGCAGTCGCCGTGAGGAGGTGGTGTTGGCCCGTTTGCACGTTGGTCACACTCGACTTACTCACTGTTTCCTTTTGCAGGGGGTTGGCCCTCATGAATGTTCTTGGTGTCGATGGCCACTTACGGTACGGCACTTCCTTGTTGATTGTCACCATCTTGATGGTGTTCGTCGTCGTTTCCATCTTCCGCATGACATTGCGCGTCAATTGGGTGATAAGTCTGTCCTCCTGTCCGGTGTTTTTCAATTTTTGCAGGAGGTACAGATGTATGACAAGATTTAGATTAGGGGTTTGAATAACATCTCTGTAATGTCTGGTGCAGTGGCAACCCGGACTACTGCACTGTGACTGAGGTTGGCGCTAATGACCAAGTTGTCGACGCGCCATTAAGCCTCAATCCCCCCCCCCCCCTTTCACAATGAGAGACATGGGCATAGCCGTATAAAACTTTGGTTTAGCATCTGCTTTTAACTTCGTTCAAATACATCAGAGTCGGTTGCAAAATCGGCTTCCTCTGTAAAAAAAATACCCCTTCAGAGATTATCATGCTGAAAAATTGTTCTGGTATAAACCTGAAGTATAAACCTTTTAATCCGACTTTTACCTAAGAAGGCAAGTTGTTCACCTGGCACCACTATAGTGCTTAGTGTTTCTGTTTTCCCATTTAGGCTTACATTAAATTTAAGATAATAATTCCCAAGGATTTGACTACTTAGCCCACCCACGACTTTAAAGTTACAGATGTTGGACTTAACGTAAGGTTGTAAAAGTATTTTTTTTACCACCCTATGGTAAAATAAGAACACTAAAAAGCTCCACGCATTATACAAATAAAACAGTGTTTTATATTTCAAAACAAAAGTATGTTGGCGTCATTTTTCACAGAGTAAAAACAAAACAAAAATAAAAACGCAAAGCTAAAGAAAAGTACTTCACATCAGCCTGCAATGTTTGGAATGCACTTCATGACAGGCTGATGTGAAGCGCTTGTGTTTTAGCCTTGTAATTTTTTTTTATTCTTTGAAAAATGAAGCCAACATACTTTTGCTTTGAAATACGTAAAGTACTGTTTTACTCGTATAACGCGTGGAGCTTTTTAATGTTCTCTTATCGTCCCTACATGCATTTTTTTAACCTACGAAACCCTATGGTAATTTACAGAACAATGGCATCCAGAATCATTTTCTAATGCCAAAACATAGTCATTCAAGGAACAATTCACAATCCATTTGCTACTGTTTTCACTTGAATTAGTCATGGTATAAATAGAGGAGACCAGACCTTCCTCAGTTTCACTTTCACTTGTGGTGCCCGAACCTGAGGTATCCAATTCTTTCTGATCATGATCTGCCTTTTTCTTTCCATGTCTATGATTTTTCTTATGCTGCTGTACTGAATGCACCCTTTTTTTTACCGGTATAGACGCTGAAGATTCATCAGGTCCAGAGCTAGGCTCTCCTGCTGTACAGGTAGGTTTTAAATGCCCTTTTGTGCCGCAGGCTATATACACTTATGCGATTTATGCCTACAAGCAGTATGCACGTGCCTGGAATAGCCATAGAAAAAAACGGATCACGTCCTTTTTAACTTAAAGGTGTTTTTCCACAAGCTTGTGAGCCGACGAACTCTAAAAAACCTGCCATGTTTAATTCTGCGCGCTCAAATGCAAGACCCATTCCACAGGCCTTATCAAAGGTTACCTCTTCAGGTTTCATCATCAGAAGCTCTTCTGGGTTTTGGAGATTATTAAACCAACAACAAATTGGTTTTGAACAGCTTCCTTTAATTAATCCCCCATACTCGCAATAAATTTGAAATCGTTTCAATTAGTTTATGTAATCTGCGTTGGTTTCCTCTAGTACATGGTTAGGTTTCTTAAAATGTACTTACAATGTTCTTAAGAAACATATCATATGATGAAAGCTCGCTTGGCGATTTAAGAGAACATAAGTTCATTTTTCCTTCATGTACTAGAAATTCTTGGGTGCAGGAATTTCAATAGTGGCGAAGAACAGTGTAATGCATTATTATGACACTGTCCAAGACTTCACCTTAGAGTCAAACTCTTCAAATGTCTGTAAATGTGGTGGTCTGGCACAATTTCTGATACAACGTAATGACTCCAATTCCTCCAAAATTGTACTTTCAAAACTATTTCACAATATAGCTTGAAGCAAAATAACAACTTTGCAAATCCAAGCTTCACAGCATAGACTAATATGATACTTCACAACTACAATATCAAAAGAGTTTAACAACCCTTTTACGTTTTTAAACACACTTTCACAAGTTATAGCCTATTTAAATCTTTTATGAAGACTATTTGCCATTAAATACTTTAAACGCGTATTAAAGCTTTTTTATTATTTTACACAGCATAGCTTTTTTAATCTTTTAAATAGTCTTGCCAAACTAGTGTGCACCCTAGCCTAAGAATTTCAAAGTTCTTCTTAACGCAAGAATAACATTTATTATAGCTGTAAAGAAGAGCATTTTACAATTAGGCTATACCCTATTTAAGCTGCCCAAATTGTAACCCCCGACAACCCCTGAAGGAAGTGGCGAGTTACTCTTCCACCCCGAGTGAATTACCACCAAGGGCTGAAACGCCCAAGAAATGTGCCATTTTTCAACTTTGAAGTCTAAATAAATAATACGCTGTCATATGCTTTTTTTCCTTAGACTTTCCTTTATTCAGTTCTGGAATAGTTAATGACCTGGGTATGTGGTTCACCTCTGACCTGAAATTTAGGGCACATTGTAATCAAATAATTAATGCTGCAAAACAACGGGTTGGTTGGGTACAGAAATTGTTTACGTCAGGAGACGTGGACACCCTAACCTGGTTTTGGCCTTTTAGTTATATACCCACCCCATCTTAAAAGTGTAAAAGCCAATATGGTCCCCACACTTCTTAGGTGACATCGATCATTCTTACGGGGCTTGAAAAAAACAATATTCCGTAAGACTAAAGACGACCAATTTGGATTTACTCGAGCTTCGTAGACTAAAGGCAGGCTTATATTTGACCTTTTCCTTACGCCACAGCTTAGTGATTTCGATTCTTCCATGTTTTTTGAACTACGAACCGGTGGGCGTACACGTGGGCATTCTCTCAAACTTGCAACTGGTTCTTTTAAGACGAACTGCTGTAAATTAATCTTTGCCAGTCGTGTCATGCGGGTGCTGAATCACCTTCCTGATGAGTTGGTTAAATTGCCATCAATTGAGGCTTTTAAAATTAGGCTGAAGCATTTTAATTTGAAGAAATATTCAACCAGGCCCAAACATGTTTCAAACAGATTCCGTGTCCAGCTGATATTGACTTGTTTATTTATTTTTGACAACGTCCTTCGTGACTGCGAATTTATGCCATAAAATATCTTAGTAATTTATGGGTGTGGGAATTAGTGGACCACCTACAATCACATGAAGCCACACAAACCGCTTGCCAAGCTCGGATGCGTCGTTCGGCCTAATCACGTAACCTAGCAACAAATTCAGAGCGCCGTTTTATTACTTCACTGTAGTACGTATTTGATTTTTACATACTCGCAGTTTTATTAAAAAAATATAATTATGTACTACATTAACTAATTTATTATTACGAAATTGTTTAAAATAAAAATGTTAATTATCAGAAGTCATTAGATTTACTTATGTCTATTTTCAACCGTTATTTAGGGGTGTGTGCAGATATATTTTTTGGTGGTGGTGAATTTAAATTTCATTCCCGGCGGTGGTGCCACAAACCGGCGCACCATTTATTAAATTTATGCACAACTCAGTGCAGAATACTAAAAAAAAAAAAATAACTAGCAATTCTCTAACTACAGTAACTGCCCCATGATCAAATTTTTTTCACTACTGATATTTTGGCCCGTTAAACTTACTCGTGCTATTTATTGGCAGGTAATTTCCTTCGTGCTTGTACTCGTGAAATTAATGTCTGCCTAAATAGCACTCCTGAGTTTACAGGGTCCACACCACTTGTGAAGAAAAAAATTATCGATAATTTCCTTAGCTCTTGGGATATTACGTATGATAAACCGTCATAGGTTGTGGCATAGTTGAGTGTAACGACCTGACAATGTGCAAATGCACATCTTGTGTGACAGTATAGAGGAACCGTGTACTTCGACTTATAAATGGTTGGGAAGGTAGTACCCGGGTCGATGGTGAGATTGGCCTTACTCTTTGTGGATTGTCCCTTCAGTTTGATAAAATTAAGTAAGTGTTTTGTATGTATGTGGGCGTTCACAAATAATACCAGTCAACTGATCACGATGTATAGGGCCAAACTACCTCCTAAGTCCTTCACTAACTCCACGTTGACTATTAGGTCACAGCCTTTGGGCAGTTTGACGACTTTGAAGAGACTATTATAAAACATGCATCCCATAATGACGTCAGTGGCCACGATTTAGAAAAACTAAACACTTTCGAGTCTGTCGTAGGTAGGGCTGATCCTGACCGGCTCTGCTGCCAGTGTTGTTATGTGATCCCTCTTTAAATGAAGGATCCAGCCCATGAAGAAAAAAGTGAACACATTCAAGCTCCAAGATGTTGATTTACAGTGGCCGGTAATACGAACACCTGATGTATTTCTAAAGTGCAGCATGGTGCATTCTTGATAGGCATGGAGACCTATGCGTATCTAAAGAGTTCGCTTAGGAGTGTTACATTTGCCTTACATTACGTACGACAGGTTACAGGGATGACCCTCATGGCATACGACTCGAGGAGACTTGAAGTAGTAAGTCGCTAAAACGTACACCCTGGAGAAGCAAGCATCGTCCTCGGGCCCCAAACAAAACAAGGTGAAGAGAAGAAAATGTCAACGTTACAGTTCCCTCCCTACTCCGACATCCCTGATGCTTCAACAAAGGCAGTGGGTAAAACTACAGTGCGTTAATATGGCAACAATACATAAATGCACGTCATAGTAAAAAGCAAATTTACCACAGACGTGGAAGGGTGACAGACGGAGGTTAGGCACAATAACACTGCTCCTGGACTAAGAAAAGGTGATCAAAAAGATAAAAATAATCATAAAGGGGGCTTCAAATGACTGTCAAGGGGTTCCATATGGAGAATTCGGTGAAACTTAACAAAGGTGGAACACCCAACCGTCTCCTTGCTTAAAGCCAATCCAGATCGGAACAACCCGGACTGAAAAGAAGTTTCGACGACAGTCCAAATCCACGGTGCGGAAAGCCATTTTCCAGTCATGACCCCGGGTGCACATCAAGTGAGGCGCAAAATCAATGAATGGGAGATCGACTCTAACAAGGCCGCTAAGAATTTTAAACCCAAAAATTAGATTGAACTAAAGCCGACGGACCTTCAACAACTCCAGGCCAGTTCACATTAGACGTGCAGCAAGCCCAAGATTTCTAAACCCTGGCAGTGTTTCATAAAACGGCGCTGGACTTTCTCAATACGATCGATGTCGCCAGCTAGGTATAGGGATCAAACTAGAGTAGTATATTCAAGGATATGACGAACGAAGACCTTAAACGCCCATGCCTTACAGGGATGTCACGATTATCCTGCAATGAATTGGGATGGTTTTAGGTTGCCAGAAAACCAGACCCCGAGGTCACACATTTCACTGGTTGAAGAAAGTGTTGACAGGTCCAGAAAATAAAGGTTACCACTGTTATGAATACCAGCATGAAAGGTTCAGCATTTATGAACTGAATGAGTCAGTTGCCAGGTCTGGACCAATCTGCAACATATTGAATCTGAGCTTCCCGAGCAGAAGAGCAAGAGGGGAGAGAATCTCTGCATTAATCTTCTATAAGCGTTATTTAAATAAGGTTTTCAATCTTCAACATTAATAAGCGTTAACAAAGAAACTAATTGGTTAAACGAACTCACGTAACGATATAACTAAGTTTTAATATTTTAGATGTCCCCCAATAAGAGGAGCGAACTAAAGGGGAAAGCAGAAGAACGGGGACTAGAATCACCTTCTAACATGAACCGACTCTTACTTATTCCCTAACCTAAGATATTTTAGACACAGAAAGAGGTCTAGTAGGGGGGATGGAAAAACGGGGAATTCGACTAACCGAGAAACCTCAAATGACTGGTTGGTATTTTATAGATGAACCGACTCAAATTTGAACCTTAGCGTACAAGGAGTTTTAAAGGCAGAAAGAGGTCTAGTGAGGAGAATAAAACCAGAGAATTTGTCGAACATAGCAGCGGCCTAGTATTTTATAGACGAATCGAAACAAATGTGATCCTTAGCCTACGAGGCATTTTAAAGACAGAAAGAGGTGTAGTAAGGGGAAGAAAAACCAAGGTATTCGTCGAACCTAGAAAGCTCCAGTGCCTGACGACGTAGCATTTTTTAGATGAACCGACTCAGTTTTGATCCTTAGCCTACGAGGCATTTTAAAGACAGAAAGAGGTGTAGTAAGGGGAAGAAAAACCAAGGTATTCGTCGAACCTAGAAAGCTCCAGTGCCTGACGACGTAGCATTTTTTAGATGAATCGACTCAGTTTTGATCCTTAGCCTACGAGGTGTTTCAGAGCCAGAATGAGGTCTTGTAAGGGGAAGGAAAACCAGGGAACTCGTCGAACCTAGAAAGTTTCCTTGGAGCCTGGCGACCTAGAATTTTATACATGAACTAACACAAATTTGATCCTTAGCTTACAAGGTATTTTAGAGGCAGAAAGAGGTCTACAAGGGAATGAAAAAACCAGGGTATTCGTCGAACTTAGTAAGCTCCAGTGCCTTACGACTTAGTATTTTATAGATGAACTGACTAAAATTTTATCCTTAGCCTACGAGGTATTTTAAAGACAGAAAGTGGACTAGTAAGGGGAAAGAAAAAACTTGGAATTTGTCGAACCTACAAAGCTGCAGTGTCTTTCGCCAGTTGTCACTCATGGTGTTATAAAAGTAACAAGAGGATAAAATAGGCCCAAGTGACATACGGATAATTTTTTTTTTAAGCCCTTCGCCAATTGTTACTTTTATGGTGATTATAGAACTAACCAAAGAATAAAATCGGCTTATATGACGTATGGATAATTTTTTAGGCCTTTCGTCAATTGTTCCTTTTATGGTGGTTATAAAAGTAACAAGAGGTTAGGTAGTAGGCCCAAACGACATACAGACAATTTTTTTTCTCCAATCTTTAAATCGTCACTTTTATGCTAGTCTGGTTATAAAAGTAACCAAAGAGGATTAAAAAGGGGACCATACGAATATCAACGAAAGCTTCGAACATTTGACACCTTTCTCCTGTATTTTCCTGCTCTAAATCCGTCCTGTGCACTCTCTGTAGATTCGTCGATATGAAAAATGATGGTAGCTTCACGAAATCGATTAAAAACTAAGGTACTTCATCAAGTGGCGCCCCCTTGTCAACGGTCGATATCACACATCAACAGCTCAAAGGTGGTCAGAATGAAGAAGCGCCATACATAACGGAAAAGCGCTTCATTTTCACATGATCAACAGTGTAAACTAAAAGTGTTCTTTACGACAATTTTCAGGGTGCAGAAATTTGTAGTCCGATGATAAGTTAGCCCCATTTTCTTTGTAAAATGTAGAGTAAACGTCGAGGCCAAAATCAATGTGATGACCTACTTAACCGAACGGCCTTTCCTTTGCCGTTCACTAGTTTGTATCTCTAACAGGTGTGCTGACTGTTTGGCTCTGTTTTCTGCTCGGTGTCATCGATAGATAACGGAACCAAAACCAACCGTACGAATCTTCAAGACATTTTTTAATTATAAATATAGGTTTAAATAATGCCTTGAACATTCATACGGTTGAGTGGCTCCGTTATCTATAAATGACACCGCCAAGCCTGTTTAGGTGATGTTATCTATTACTTGAATCTTCAAGACATTTAAAAAAAAACTAAATGTAGTTTTTAAAAATGCCTTGAACATTCATACTGTTGGTTTGCTCTGTCATCTATAAATAACGTCACCAAACCTGTTTATCCGTTACTTGAAGCTTCAAGCCATTAAAAAAAAAATATATAGTTTTAAAAAATGCCCTGTAGATTCATACGGTTGATGGGAGGTTGAATTTGTCCACCAATGGTTTTCAACCATTAACTGAAGCACGTGACGAGTGATATCTTTTATGTGCCGCTTTACATGTCATGTCGCACATTATTCATGATTAATTTAAGATTTATGATTGTATATGAACTTTCTTTAATATTGATTAACCTAATGACTCAAGTTTGAAATACGAGTCAAAATTTACGAAACGGTTGCTTCACCATTTATTTATTTAATCGGAGTCAAAAGAGTTACTGAAATAGGTCATTTTAGCGACGTTTCATTATTTACAGTGGGAAGAGGTATACCACAATGAATAGCTTTAGGGCCCTCACTCTTTCTCATACACGTTATAGGCCAAGGGCCTGTATCGTTCACTTTATCTTATCAGTGATGCATGCCACGATTTTTTGATTTAAAAATGTAAATCAAATATATCTTAGAAGGAAATTACAAACTCCACAACTTTTTCGTGGTTCTGTACCCGGGAGGCCCTCCCCCCTTTAGGAGCCTACCTTCAAAATAATGTAACTCCGTCCCTATTTGATGGAATTTAATAAAATTTTTTAATGAACCGTTATGAAATCTATTTTAATAACGTTCATAATGCATTGTTAACCTAAGTATCATAGTTTGGCTGGGAAATGGGAGTAAACGTGAAGAATTTGATTCTTAACATAAAATTATTTTTTTGAGGGTTTTTCGCGTATTTGAGGGTCATAATAGCAAGTTACGCCATGAAAATAGGCCTAGCCGAAGCGAAATTTAATGATATCCCATTTAGTCCTACTCCCATCTGCCTTACTTCCAGAGGAAGCAGTTCAAACACGCACGCACACACGCAATTTCGTATTTAGCGTTTAAATTTTGTCGTGTGTTTGCGTAATGTGATTTAATTTAACTGCTGGGTTCTCTGTATTGCATTTTAAATATCCATTAATCAACTCCAACAGCCTTTCCACCCGTTTACTGCACGTGCTTCATTCTTGACCGTTACCCCAATCCATTGTTGCTGCACGTTCTGAAAACTTCGACGCTGCCACAAAAAAAAATTTGTCAACAATCGTTGACGCCACGTATTGCTGTGTGATTGTTGCTGATTGTTGCAAACGGTCATTTTTCGTTAATTTGGGACATTTAGGACCTAACTTAAATTTAAGAATACGCCTACCAGAAATTCGGAGAAATTTCCTTTCGTTCAAACCCATTCTCCAATTTTTGACGCCACTATTCGAGAGGAGTAGAAGGGCACACAAATAAATAAACGAACACACTGAACGATTTTAATGATGTTAGATTTGTATTCTTCCTACTAAAGACTTTTCATTTTCCAACCAAAAGGTAGTTAAGTATGTTATGTATGTAAAATCTTGTGATAAAAATCACAGTTTTCCACGTTTAATCATTAACCATTTACCCGCCAAACTATCATACGTTGAGTAACAATCCTTATGAACGTTACAGAAGCAAATTCCATACTGGTTAAATAAAACAAAATTAAATTCCATCAATCAGGGACGAAGTTACATAAGTACGTACGTCATGCATAGCCTTCACGAAATGTAAATCAAACGTTATTCGCAATAATAGGCTAAATAATATTTCTAAAAAAAATGCAATATCACTAGTAGGAAAAATAAAAATAATGTTAACAAAAAAAGGTTTTGGCAAGCACTGTTTCCTTGTAGGTGATCGTTTGAAATTAAGTATTTCCCGACGTAATAAGCGGAATTCATTTTTCTATATGTCAAATGGAAAATAAAGAGGTAAACTTTAATTTCGCTCTGATATAATTTTTGCCAAAAATCAATAGTACTGCAGTAATTCGTGAGTGAACGTAAAATTTTATGTTAAGAATCACATTTTTCATGTTTACTCCCATTTCCCAACCAAACTATCATACTTAGGTTAACAATGCATATGAACGTTATTAAAGTAGATTTCATAACGGTTATTAAATTCCATCAATTTACATTATTACAAGTTATTATTACAAGTAATTATTACAAGTTACATTAATTTGAAGGGAGGGGGGGCCCTAAAGGGGGCCTCCAGGGATACAGAACCACGAAAAAATGTTGGAGTTTGTAATTTCCTTCTAAGATTTATTTGATTTACATTTTAAAATTTAAAAAAATCATGGTTTGCGTTAGTGACAAGATAAACCTAAAATCTAAGCGTGTTTTTGATAGTCGGCCCACGGCCTATTAATGATATAAATAACGTCAAGACCCATTAAAATATTTCTTTAGTTGATGATACGGCACTTTCCGTCGCTGACTACTATGTAAATGAAAAAGCTGAGAAAACCTTATTTTAATTGGAGAGTGGTTTGAGAAAGTTTATTACCCCGTAAATCAGTGGCGGATCTAGACTGGTGTTCGTGGTGGGCTTGTCACATACTCAGAGGGGTGCCGAGAGCCAGTAGAGCCGCGTGGGAGCGCGATAACGTCCGAAATTGGAGCGTGGATCCGCCACTGCCCTTAATGTAACAAACACTAACTTAGTGTATTTCTCTCTTAAGGTTACCGTCAACCCCTGAAGGTCAAATCCTATTCTACTCAACCTTTTAGGATAAAATTTGGTGGATATGTTTCCCCAGTGCTACAAATATGATATGTAAAAAAAATTCATTTTTTTGTCATACATCCCCCACCCTTTATATATGCATATTTTATGGCCTTTGATTGTGTCAAGATATCTCTATCACATTACGTCTGATTAACGTGATTTTTTTTAAATGACGTGTGTTGGCTCAGGTGTATTCTGAACTAGGATTATTCAGCTACACAAAGTATAATTCGAGAAATAATACTTTTCATGAATGAATGCCGCGGTTTTCATGAATAATTGCCACTATTTTTGGCCGCGGTGCCTTGAGGTATTTTTTCTGTGGCTAATATCAACTTAGCATCATGAGCCTATTTTGGAATCATAACCACAGTATCCTTTTCAGCCTCAAAAAATTTCAAAGAGGTAGCGGTATTAGTTCAGTCACAAACTTGAAAAGTCGGTGAGGATCCCCCCCCCCCCCCAAATATGTGCCCCTGTTGGTGCATAGAGACATTTTTTTCTCTGCTCAGTATCAACTTAGCATCATGATCCTAGTTTGGAATCATAACCACAGTATCCTTTTCAGCCTTAAAAAATTTCAAAGAGATAGCTGTATTAGTTTAGTCACAAATGTGACAAGTAGGAGAGCATTTGCTCTAGAAAAAGTGTGACTTTTTAGGGTTGACGGTAACCTTAAGAGTAGTGTGATAGTAATACATCACAAATTCTCTCAACTGCAACAACAATGCAATTTACCTAAAAATATAACATTAAATTGTTACTACTTTATAACTAAAAAACTTGTTTCATGCAATTCGGTTTTTTTTTTAATGTTTCTTTTGGCACGGCCGAATGTATTTTGCACTATTCAGCGTTATTCTGGGATGGCACCTACACGAATGCCATTCGTTGATTGGGTAATTTAACTTCAAAACAGAATTGTCAGAATGAGGTGTTCAGAAAGTAGCGCGACCAGTGTTTTCCACTATGTATCAACAGCTAATCTGCCAACTCGCAATCTGTACGTCTACGGATCGTTATTTAATTACGCAACTCAATTCTCTACAAGTAGATGACTGATTACCGCACTAGGAATGTATCCTGTCAACATAACAGCCAAGAGTTAACTGACTCCAGAAATTCAGCTACTGTGTCCTAAATTTTAAAATTCTTTGCCAGGAAATTGAAGGTTCTCCCAGAGAACTTGTTCTCGCCAGGAGAATCTAAGTTCTCTGAGTCGAATCCGACGAAACTATGTTACAAGATTGGGATCCTTCCCTATGCCTACGGCGCGTTTTTACCTCATTAATGCAGTCATTTATGCAAAATATTGCGTCACTTCCGCCTCTATCCCACTTCCCCTACTCTGCTCGCGTCCACTCACTCTTTCCTTGCTGCGAACGCACGATGCCATGCAGGAAGGCGGGCGGGCCGTGTTGTGTTAACACAGTTTCGTCGGATTCGACTCAGAGAACTTAGATTCTCCTGGCGAGAACAAGTTCTCTGGGAGAATCTTCACATTTCCATCGCAGAATCCTTCTCACTGCGTTACAAGATTGGGATAGATTAGGAAGCAGTGCACACCTCGGAATCGCACCAAAGATGGCTGTGGTGACCTTGGTCCCACTTGGTAATCCTCCAGGACTTACAACCCAGACCACCCAGGGACCCCACTCATCCGCCACCTCGGCGTCCAAGTAAGGGTCCCAGAGAAGGGCCCCTGCGCTTCGCAAGGGAAACGATCCCTCCCTGGCGCAGGCCAACAGTCGGACGAACCAGGCTGCACACTGCCAGTCCGATGTCACCAGTACTGCTCCATGACACTCGATGGGTTACAAGATTGGGATAATCCACGATGAGCTTGTCTCCTCAATGTCCAAATAAAGGACACGGGGGGGGGGGGAGGTAAGGAAAGAACGGGCCCCAGTTCACGCTGAACGCATCTAGAAACTCTGCCCCTGGGCAGCGTCCCCATGACCCAAATAGCCGCAATTGGGCCGTCGCCCCCGTCGTGAACACGTCCACGTCTGGCGTCCCAAACCACTTACAAATCTTCCGGAACGCCGCAGTACAGAATCGGAAGTCAAACTGTCCCAGAATTCTCAAGACAGACCAACCGCTGTCACATTCAACAAATGTCGTTGTACAACACGATCCAATGACTCCCACGCTGCTCAAGGCTACGGACCGTGGCATGAAGCATCTGGGACTTCGTCCCTCCCATGATGATTCACATACGACACGGCCACCACGCTACCAGAAAGGATTCGCACGACCCGTCCCCTGACCAGGTTTCCAAAAACGTCTAGCGCTTTCAGCATTACCAACAATCCTCTCGCATTCCTATGCAAGGCCGCCTCCCTGGGTTGCCACCTTCCCTGAGCCTGCGAATCCCCTGTGGTCGCTCCCCAGCCCATGCCCGAAGCGTCCGTTGCCACCTACTGCGGCCTCCACAGAGACCCAGGATTTTGCTACCACCGGGCGACTCAGAGCCCTCGCCCACCAGTTCAAATCCTCGCAAGACCCTTGCGAGAGGCTTCCTCCATGCACCTCTGCACGACACCAGGTCACATTGCCACCAACGTGTGTGCAACTTGCCGTTCTCCACAGCACACAACAAACTTTCCGTCAGGCCCAACAACCGTTGCAGCTTTTTAACAACCGTGACTGGGTTCCGTTGCAGTCCCGCAACCAATCGTACCATACGAGCCTGTTTTTCAGGTGGCAGCACAAAAGGGCTGACTACAGATCCAACATCCTACCCAAAAATGTCAAACCCTGCGACAACACCAGAACACCCTTATCGTAATTCACGAAAAAGCCTAACTTCTGCAAGGTTTCCAATACTCCGCACATCACGCTGTACACCTGCTGCGGACGGGCCTATCACTGCAAAATCATCCAAGTAAACGAAAACTAATACACCGGCCCGGCACAAGAAGCGCCTCACCACTGACATAAGTTTCATAAAAGTACCCGGGGCCGAAGCCAAACCAAACGGCATCACACAAAAGCGGGACAACCCTGCCAGGAAAACATTAACAATCGTCGTGCAGCGTCCATTTTTGCCACTGCAGAATACGCTTGAGACAGATCGATGGTTGCCATCAACCACCCTGACTGTAAATGCTCTACTACCTGTGGTAGCGTATCCAAGTAGCACTTTCTCACCACAACAAACTCATTTAAGCTTTTCAGATTCAAATTTATCCTGATCGCCCCGTCCGGCTTTTACACTGAAAAAAATCAGGGAAACAAATCCTACACTCCCGTTTTTTACCCTCTCAATCACACCTTGAGCTAACATCTCGCTCAATTTTGGGGCAATCTCTTTCGCATCGTCAAATAATGGCGGTCTCGCCGAAACCGCCCTCAGCGGTGGCGCATTTCCCAACTCTAGACCAGCCCCGTCTACAATTTCCAACACCCCCACTGCACGACGGCCCCTCAAACTTCCAGCACGCCATGTGCTCATCATTACTAAGCTACGTTCCAGCTTTTCGTTTCCAAATAATCCAACAGCCCACACCACAAAATCACCTACGAACATTCGGTACAGCCGATGCCAATGCACGCCACCGCGTACTGCATCGCCCAAAAAAAAAATTTAAACCGAGCCAAACGCACGTTTTTCCACCAACAACAATAACTACTGTTTTCCACAGTCCGCCACTTGCGGATTCCGTCGGTTTGGTCAGTCACCGACTCCGACAATGGGTTTCACATCTGAACTCCCAAACTCGCGTCTCTTTCACTATCGTTACTCTCCAAATTCGGCTGCACAACCCAAAAAATAAACACTACGAACCTGACAATCGGTACTAAACCACTGCCGCCACGTTCCCAAGCAACTATATCCATGTGCAGGCGCACTTGGCCGGCTTAACAAGCCGCCACGTGGTTCGTCCTCGCTAAATCCGCCGACACCATGCCGGCCGCCATCTTAATACTCTCCAACCAGTCTCGATAGAAAAATACTCACCACCAACCGCGTAGCCTCGTAGCCACGCTGCTTGCCTTGAAAGATGGCGCACTCCAGTTCAACTGTGAAAACGATCATCCGAAACGAATTCCTATCAATAATTCAACAAACTTAGCTCCAGAATTTCTAACTGCACGCACCGGCAGCAAGAAAAAGAGTGAGTGGACGCTTGCAGGGTAAGGGGAAGTGGGATAGAGGCGGAAGTGACGCAATATTTTGCATAAATGACTGCATTAATGAGGTAAAAACGCGCTGTAGGCATAGGGAAGGATCCCAATCTTGTAACACAGTGAGGAGGATTCTGCGATGGAGAACAAATTATTAGGTTGAAGTCGTTTAAGAAACATCTGCTTAAGCGAATGGCATACATATGAAAAACCTATTCCCTTAGCAAGCGTGTTTCACATTACGAGTTAACTTTTAACAACTTTTCAAATTCTATTGCACTAGTTAGTGTCTTTATTAACATGGCACATGTTACTCTGTTATCCAAAGGCTCATGTAACTCTGTTAACCAAAGGCCAGCAGGTAAATGAAGGGCGGGTGAATGAAGGGCGGGTGAATGAAGGGCAGGTGAATGAAGGGCAGGTGAATAAAGGGCAGGTGAATGAAGGGCGGGTGAATGAAGGGCGGGTGAATGAAGGGCGGGTGAATGAAGGGTGGGTGAACGAAGGGCAGGTGAATGAAGGGCGGGTGAATAAAAGGCGGGTGAATGAAGGGTGGGTGAACGAAGGGCAGGTGAACGAAGGGCAGGTGAACGAAGGGCAGATGGTTGAAGGGCAGGTGAATGAAGGCCAGGTGGATGAAGTGCAGGTGAATGAAGGGCAGGTGAGTGAAACCAAATCCTTAGCAACTTCCGGTCAAACTTCCGGCCAAACTTCAGAAACTCGTTTTTTATTTAAAAAATTAATAAAAAACAAGTAAACTATGTATTGACAAGCGGTTTTCACAGAAAGTAATAAAAAAATAAGAAACGTAAAAAATTATTTTCCCAAATTAATTACCCCTTTGTCACCTTAACATCAATCGATTATTTGAATAAACGTTTCCACCCATCCAACAGCAAATGTTTTATGTGAGTGGCAACAGCTAGAACCAGACCTTTACAAGACAATTTCTTTATAACTCTTTCTGCTTTTTATAAAAAAAAAACTATTTTCACTTCAAATCTGCGCTTCTGCTTTGTAGGGTTGTCGATGACAGCATTAATGTAAAACGAACCAACAACTCCTACCCCCAATTTGTCATGATAAATTCAAAATGGTGTGTACTCTAAATCGGACATCGGCATGCTGGCTTGCCTTTTTATTGGCAATAATAATAATAATATTAATAATAATAATAATAATAATAATAATAATAATAATTTATTCGTAAGGTTTACATCTTTAGGCCCGACTCCGCAGACTGTATGTGCCACTTAACAAAAAAAATAATTATAGAATATAGGTAACAGATGTGTTGTTTAAAATACATTTTCAAGTTTTTATATAAGGATAACAGGTGTCAATTGTTATAAAAAGTACAATGCAAAGAGTAGTAAAAAAAAAAGATGCTATCGTAAATAGAATCATAGGTTAAAACAGGAGCTTTATTTCTTTAAAAACATCCACATTTTTAATTCTTTTTTCAATCGAAATTTATTCCTAATTTCGCGTAAGTTTATGGGGAGTTTGTTTAGTAAAGAGGGTGAAGAGTAAAGAGGTGAAGTTCATGGTTCTCGTTCCATAAGAGTTCCTGAAGGAAGGTACGGTCAGCCAATTATTATTGTTCCTGATCGCTCTCTTCACAGGTATGTTGTAATCTTTGTTAAAGTAATTTTGTGTAATTACTGTAAAATCTGAAATTTGCCTAAAGGTCATCAGTGATTTCTGATTAAGCCTCAACCCCCCCCCCCTCTCTTGAAGAAGATCTAATGTTTTTTTGTGTGGAGTTAACATCTCTGAAAAGAATCTTACAAGCTTTATTTAGTATTTTTTGAAGACGGGCAATGTATCCAGAAGAAGTATAAGCAAAAATAGGGCATGCGTATCTGACAAGAGAAAGTATGCAGGTATTGTAAATAAGTCTTTTGTTATGTTCATCCAAAATATTCCTGATTTTATAAAGACCAGGAAGGAACTGCCTGACCTTGGTGATTAAGTTATTGATGTGGTCATAAAATTTCCAGTTTCTGTCAATCACAATACCAAGGTATTTAGCTTGTTTAACAATATTTAGGCTTAGGCAGGTACAGGTCCTACTAATTTCAGTAAAATTGCAGTTAGGGTGGTGCAATTTAATGTCAAAATTTTCTAAAGTCATATGTGAAGTAGAAAAGGGAAGAACACATGTTTTATCTGCATTAATATAAAGTTCATTTTCAAAAAGATATTCGTTAATTAAGTTGAAATCGGTTTGCAGATTACAAATCATTGTATCTTTGTCTACATTTATAGACAGTAGGAAGATGTCATCAGCAAAGAGAGTAAGATAAGTGTTCCAATTGAAATCATTTATATCGTTTAGGTAAATCAGAAAGAGGATAGGGCCCAGAATCGAACCCTGAGGGACACCATATTTAATCTCTGTCCATTCACTGAGACAATCGTCAATTTTCACACTAGAAGTTCTGTCAGTAAGGTAGCTCAAAAGAATGTTTTGAATTTTTCCATGGATTCCGTATTTGCTAAGTTTTGTCTTTAGAATGTCTTTAGAATGGCAAAATAATAACAATAATAATTTATTTTGCCAAAAAACAGCAAATCAGCAAGAAAGGGCCACATTGTGACCACTAACAACTTACCGAAAATTACAAAGTGGGTAATGCACCGAAAGATGTGGAAGTACAAACATTACTTAAATAGCTATTACAAGCCAACTTGGCTATCGTCAGTAATAAAAGCAAATAAAACACGTATGGACATACATTAGGACGTCAAAGATGTGGTTTAAGATACCACACGTTCAGACATTTCTTGAAAATATTCACCGACAGGGAGGAGACAACGTCGTTGCTCAGAGAGTTCCAGTCACGAACAATTCTAAGACAAAAAAAATAATTTCCTACAGCTTAATTTAAATTTTGGAGTTACCAGCTTAAGTTGCTGACTTCTAGTATTACTTACGTTACTAAACTCAAAAAAGGGCAGAGTCAAGGGAAGAATATTATGGACAATTTTATAAGTCAGAATAAGGTCTGCCTTAACTCTGCGTAATTCAAGAGAGTCCAACTAAAGAAATTTGAGGCGCTGAACGTAGGGGAGATTTCTCATACCTGGTAGGGATTTTGTGAAGCGCCTCTGTACAGATTCGAGATGATCAATGTCCTTGAGTAGAGAAGGTGCCCAAACTTGGCTCGCATATTCGAGAATAGGGCGAACATACACCTTAAATGCTCAAAGTTTGGTGTGTAGGTTACCAGATGTAAAACATCGTTGTACAATAACGGATCTATACGATTAGCTAACATTGTGATGTAATTACAATGCGTGGAAGATTTTAAGTCCGTCTAAACCAAACACCAAGATCCTTAACAGAATATACAGTATGAAGTTTCGTGTTGCCAATACAATAATTTAAGTCACCATGGTCTTTGCCGACCTGGATATGTAAGGATTTTTCGCTAGAAAGAGAAAGTTGCCAAATTCGGCCCAGTAATTGATATTGGAAATTTCTCGTTGAAGAGAATAATGATCGGGTTGGGAAATAATTGCCGAATGGAGTTTTAAATCATCCGCAAATTTCTCCTGGTTTACAAAATGTACTGATGGTGGCAAGGTCATTTAGGAAAATTACAAAAAGTAAACGGCCAAGAACGGAACCCTGTGGAACACCACTGACTACCGTAGCATCCTCCGATGAAGTTTGGTCAACAATGCCTCGTTGAGAACGCCCAGCAACGAATGCTCTAAGCTACCCTAGCAATATTCCTTGGAACCCATAGTACTGCAGTTTAAAAAGTAACTTGGAGTGCACTACCGATTCGAAGGCCTTTTTAAAATTCGATCAGTATTATATCCGTTTTGATGCCGATGTCCAAAGTTTCAGTCCACTTATCGGCTGCGACTAATAGTTGGTGTACAGCTGATCGACCAGGCAAAAATCCACATTGGTCATTTTTAATGATATTAAGTTTGTCGACATATTGCATCATACCTCTACGCACGATCGATTCCATAACTTTACACGGAACCGCAGTCAGGGAAATGGGTTGGTAATTTTTTGGGTCAGCTGAATCGCCCTTCTTGAAAATCGGAATAACGTTTGCTGTTGCCCAATCGATTGGTAAGATACCAGAGTTAAATGAAAGTTAAAAAATAGATCTTAGCGCGGGAGCAATTTGATAGGTTTTGTTTGTAGAAAAATGCGGAAAGCCCGTCTGGGCCAATGGCACGACTTGGTTTTAGCTGAAGCAAAGTAGAAATAATTTCCTCAGTAGTAAAACTGATAGATGTGCATGAATCAGTAATGACAGTACTGTTCACATCGGTTATTGCGGGTACGTGATTGTTATCCGTTACCCCGTTTTTGGAGAATTCAAGGTTAAAAGCAGTAGGTTTCGCTTTAGGATCGGTAATAAGAATGTTATCTACATCATTAAAATCATATGATGTGCGTGCGTGCGTGCGTGTTTGTACCTCTACTCCTCTGGAACCAAGGTACCTACAAAGATGGGAGTAGGACCAAACGAAAGATAATTAAATTTAGCTTTTAATAGGCCTATTTTCATCGCTGTAACTTGATATTATCACCCTCAAATATGCGAAAGAACCTGAAAAACTAACTTCAAAGTTTTTTTACCCGCATGTTTGTTTGTTCATGACGTCATGAGGTTCGTTCATGACGTCATAGTTTGTTCAAAACCTCCTCGAGCAAAGAGAGATGATCTGGAAAAGGATGCACGGACGACGTATTTTGCAACACATCACATATAGATCTTAAAATCGGTTTTGTATTCACTGGCTTGACGCATGGAAAATTAAAACAATAGAATTGGTTTTAAAACTGTGTCAAACAGTCGTGTTTCTGAAGAATGGAAGGAAGGAAGGAAGAAAGGAAGGAAGAATGGATGGATGAATGGAAGGAAGGATGGATGGATGGATGGATCGAAGGAAGGATGGATGGA
>JAHWFP010003066.1:0-11116 GCA_023313725.1 Lithobius niger
CGTTCGATGGTTCTATGGATGTGAGGCAAGAAAGAACGGATCAATCGCATCCCTGTCAGCAGGAAAGGGCGGGGGGGGGGGGGAGGGTAAGCAAAGAGGAAGGAGAAGAAGAAGAAGAAGTAGAAGGAGTCCAGGCCATATACGGGTTCCCCCTAGTGTTAGGGTGAGGAAATGAAAGAGCTTTAAAGGGGATCAAGCAACTGATGACCACAGAGCTTTCCCCCCACAAATTCGTATCGTTCGTAATGCTACGCTACGGACAAGTCACGGGTGCCTTTGGCGTGCCTATACTTCCCAACTCTCCCTCTTTCTCGTTCTTTCTCTCTCTCTCACTCTCGCCCTCTGTCTGCGTTAAGCAAAGCGCACATGCCACATCGTATACAACGCCCAAATCAAACATAGCCGATGGGATACCGACTCTTGGCTGCTTATAGTCGTAAACTTTGGATCGTCGCAGCCATAGGCGTTCGGAGGCAAGAGTCGTAAAGAGCGATGTCGTGGCCTCTAAAAAAGGCGTTTAATGGGTTTCAGATTTTTATGGGACAGACGTGATGCTGTGAATGATTCTAAAAAATCTGGGATAAGTCTATATCCTTGGATATACGATCGACAGACGTTTTTTTATAGGTATAAAAAAGATCACTTCAAGGTTCTAACTTGTTTAAAACTCCCTACCCTACGATCTAAATTACTGGTCGATGCGTTTTAGCAGACGATTTTTCATAGGTAGGTCTAGTTCTTTGGGTGTTAGCATTCACCGCTTCCTTTATCAGCACTTAATACTTATTCATGGAAATGAAAACTAATTACAAAGAAACTATACCCACTATAGTTTAAGAGCAACCGTTTACGTTGAATTTCTGTGTGTTGCTTTGTGCCTACGGACACGACTATCCCATACAAATTGGTAAAGAAAAAAAAAGAAAGAAGGATAAAAGGAGGGTACGACTACACATTCGTTATTTACGCCAATTGAGCCCAGGCCACTGCACTGTGACTGAGATTGGCGCTAATGACGTTGCTGTCGTTAAGCTAGTCCATCCCCAGTAAACTGCCAAACCACATTTACCAATATGATCATTCATCCACAGTGTGGGGCAGTGACAACCCGGACCACTGCATTGTGACTGAGGTTGGCGCCTATGACCTGGCTGTCGACGTGCCATTAAACCTCAAACCCCCCCCCCCCCTACCAAGTCATCCACTGACCATTATTATATGAAGACAGTGCTACATAAAAATACAAACAACGTTTCGAACATTTTCAGTTTTCGTCATCAGGTGTTAGCAATAAAATAAAAGCATGGCAAGAGCCACTAAGTCATCCTACGTTAAAAGCATAAAACAGTTATTTAAACGGATACAAACCACCAATTTCTCCCCTGAGAGGAAAATTTTCGAAACGTTGTTTGTATTTTTATGTAGCACTGCTTGGTTTGCCTTCACATAATCTGTCACCGTGCTTTTTACTCCATCCGCTGACCATATCGGTGTAGGCAGCTTGGCAGTGATAGGGTGGTGGGCTGGTTTCATCATATGCAATCCAGGTCACGTCAATCGAATGAAATGTTGTTTTGCTACACTGCGGTTTTTTTTTTATATATGTGTTATTATCAGCGATGCTTTATTGTAGACTTGCGTAGACTTGAGATAATTTATAAAAACGGATGCAAAACTATATACGTTGCTTTTTGGGCTTAAATGTCAGGCTGCCTGAGCGGGGAATCGATCCCACTGCCTAAGAAACCAAAGGCCAAAGTCCTACCGCCGAGCCATACTGACAGTCGGCCACACTGGCAAAATATTTTCCAAAATTAGTGACAATGGAGGCAAAGTACACAGTAAAATGCAGAAAAATACACGATAAATTTTGTCATTGTGTTAGATGTGTTCACTCCACTGTGCAAAATATTGTGACCCGAGATATATTCCAACCCGTAAACAGTTGGAAAATTGCAGTATGTTTTTATCATTTCTTACACTGTGTGAATAAGACGGAAAACTTACAACACAACATGCCATGGCGAGTACTACAAAAACAAAAATATATAACCGAAATAATTATTAGGAACACATTGTAATCACAGAGAGTCGATTTACGGCACCAATTGTTAATCAAAGCATGTTCGTGGACACACTTCCAATTTAGCCATGGAAGCAAGCCTCATGCTAAGCTTTAACTTCCGGTTCGGAATTTTTCTTCTTTAATCACTTTGGTTACAGGATATTTACTTATTCGATCTTCATCATTGTAATCTAATTTCGAGAACATTTTATAAATAGTTTACTAAAATAATGGGAAAAAAGGAATCACCGATTCTTAAGTCAGTGACATTTCTCTGTTGACGTCCGAGTTAATTTTTCGAAAGGGATCGTCCATAAATTACGTAACGCTTGAAGGGGAGGGGAAGGTCGATGTGGCGTTACGTATTGTTACGAGAGGGAGGGGGAAATGTTTGTTACGTAACAAACTGCAAATGAGCTTAATAAATAAAACAATGAAAGCAACAGGAACACCGATTTTTTTGTCAGTTTATTCAGATCTTTTGTTTATTAATTAAATGGAACATAGTTTTTGATTTATTAGTAAAAAGAGTAAAAGGTCTGAAGTACACAGCTTTTTACCCCTTTCATTTCTTGTATTACGATTAAGTTCAAATATGGAACATGCACATCCAAGCATGCTTCAGCTGATGCAGGTAGTGGTTACACAATTGTTGAGTGGAGGGGAAAGGGAGATAAGGAAACCATTGTTACCTCTCAAACAGTGTATCATTCCCTATAGGTAAGTCAACCTTGAGTGACCTACATGCACAACAGTTACTTTTCAATCAGTATCTGCTAAGATTCAATATGTAATAGATATCCGTGACTACTCGGCAGTTACCGTCGATAATTGCTGTTTTGCAAGAATGGCGCAGTTCAATTCGAGGGGGTGGGGTTGGGGGTGTGGGGGAACCATGCGAGTGCGAAGCACGAGTGTGATTCCCCCTATCCACCCAGTACTTTCCGACTAACTTACCGACTTATTTGAGTTTTTAAAAATTTTGTAAATTTTATTTGTGAATCATAATGTATTTAAGAATTTTTATATGCGACTTATGTAAATTCGTGAACGGAAACTTGCGGGTTAGAACCTTCGTGTGTACGAAGTCAGAGCGCAGGGGAGAGACGTTCCGTTACCGATGTTTGTGTTTTGGGGTAAAACTGTATTTTTTTAAACTTTAATAGTTTAAATAAGATCTGAGTATAAATTGCACTATTAGCTTGAGTCTCTAGGTTTTTGGGTGTATTTCAAAATATCTTTAACCTAGTTTTCGTATCGTCGGGACAAAAGGTTTTGTATTAGGCTTAGCTTGCGACATTTTTTGTTCTGCGTTGGTAACGTGAAAAATGTCGTAATACGCAATGCGCTGGTTTTGCAATTGGGTATACCACATGTCTAAACTTGTGTTGTCTAGTTTAATATGAAAAGTTGGTCATGGTGGATTAGGCGTTGTGCAGACCCATTTGGGGCCCTTCCCTCCCTCTCCCCCACGAAATGAATGTTTGACTTTTCAGTTAAAGGAAAAAATAAACTTTACGTAATTTATATACGCTCCCAAGCTTGAACGACCCACAGTTAATCTTAAAAGACGCAGAAGCTATATACCGTTCGTGTTCAAAGTTCAGTTACACGTTAACTTTTTAAAATTCTGAATAGCCCACAGTTAATCCTAAAATACACAAAAGCTACGCAATTTGAACTCAAAAGTTCTTACCCACGTCTCCCGACAGCCTTCGTTCCTTTTTGGAAAAGTCCAGCAACTATTCTTTTCGTTTTGTTCCAAACTTATTTATTTATAACGATTGCATTCGTTAGAACTGCAGAAGAAATAACACAGCGAGTGTAAGAGGGAGGGCTTCCCCGTCGGACACTGCAGTCAGACTTGCAGCAGCACAAGCAGTTTATGCGCGTGCAGCGATATTTCCTTGACCACAACAACAGATGGGCGGTAGCGTGTAGACCTGGCAGATTTACTCTCTTTTGCAAACATGCAATCAATTTTGGCTGACCGCAACGTATGCACGTTCCTATGGACTAAGGGGGTAGTGAATGTGTGTGTGCGGGGGGAGGGGGTGGCAGTAAAGGCAGGGTGGACAGAGAGAGGTAGGATGTAAGACTTGACCATCGTCCCAATGACCCACAGTTTCTTTCACTGCGCCAACAAATAACGGGTGATTTCTTACATTGCATTATGAATGTCGACAGTGTCCCGTATATCTCTTTGGAAAAACAGACTGACCGCCTTTCCCTGTTTCTCTTATTATTGGCTTCGTAAGTCATTCCACGAACAAATACAATTGAGATATTTTTTTTTCGTTTCTTTTTTCATTTAATGCCGCTCGGTAGTGGAATCGATGGTTGAATGGGAGGCGAACACGAATAAATAAGTATACCGTATTTCTTTCTGTAAATGCTAAAAAGAATCAGACTCCAGAATTTGGAAAAACTTTTTTTTTTAGTATAGTATACATTTTATTTAGGGTTGTGTTTTTCTGCCAGCCAGCTCGGCTCGCTTAATCAGCCGTTGCAATCACTCACTCAACTTGAAAGCACCGAAGGCCGTTGGACTTTCCCGACTTGCTGTTCGTGACGTTAACGGATACTTGTGGATGAAATCAAGTGAAAATACTAGCGTCGTATAATAAAATGTTCACTCACTAACTTTTGCCTCGCCGGCCGTTCTCACTCACACCTATAAAAGTCAGCCTTGGAAGCTGCGTCATAATTTACACTCTGCCAACTTCCCAACAAGTCGTATACCATAAGTGAATGACAGTAGTTACCTTTCAATAAAAAGCCGGCACTGGAAGCCGTTTGTCAAAATGAAAAAAAAAATAAAAGATGACCCTCACAGACTAGTAAAGGTTTAAGGAAAGATAAAAAAAAATCTATAAACTGTGCGCAATTTTTCTGACTTAATAATTTGCCAAGCGAAGCGAAGTCTTCATACTTGAACGAATTTGGTTTTTGTGTAGGCCTATCTGTTTTCTTCTGTTTAGGATTCTTATTGTATCTTGAGCTATCAATGAAACGGAAGCCTTAGCCAAAATAATTATGTGTGGTATTTCTTGGTTTTTATAGCATAGGCAGCCAATTTTGCATGATTCACAATTGGGTCAAGCAGCAATTGTGTAAATTGCTTATTTATTGATATTTGACCATCTGTGAATGTGTTTATCGGTGCAATTTTGTAATTATTTGATTGTGAAATTTCATGACATGGGACCTTGGGTACATCAAATTCTCAAATTCGAAGATGTAATTCCTTCTTCAAATATTTTAGGGGTGCGAGCAGAAAGTGGAGCAACAAAGCACTATATTGCGGAGCGTTGGGCAAAAATTACATAGGTTTTTATACAGAAATTACGTAATTGGGGCAACAAAGAAACGCCCTGTAGAACACTGGGCAGAAATCATAAGGATTCTTCCCTGTGAATATAGTAAATAAATTAAAGTATTATGGCGTTTCTTGCTCGGCCAAGTAAGTTTGATCTTCAGACCTCAATTATATGTCTAGTTCTATAAATACGTTTGTAATGTGTTTAACAAAACTTAAGGTTGTTGCCATCTTTCAATACCTTTCTGTTGCCACCTTTTAAAAATGTTATGCATATTACTGGCAGTGGCAGCGTTATGAGGGAAAGAAAGACTCGTTCCCCCCCTCCCCCCTCTGCAGATTTAAGATATGATCCCCCTTAGCCTTAGCTTACTCTCCACACACCTGTCTTACTATTTCTGAGTTGAACGGATGAACGGAATTTACCAGTGATGTTTACCATTTCTACCATTGCCAGCATAACAATAAATATTATTTCAATTTTGTTAAACGGCCCAATCAATAGACGTGGGTGGAGAATTATCAAAATTATGGATAAAAGGCTGACAACTTCTATTCTCACATGGTATGAAACCTTGAAATTTCATTGTAAAATATTTTAAAGATAAAAATATGCGCCTTCATCAGAAGAATAATTAACACCACCAAAACTTGTCTGGTCAATGGAAGGAGAAGTGTCGTGACGAAAAACAAATTAGGCGAAGAAATGTAGAGTGATTTTTTTTTTACGAATAATACGGTAACATGTTACAAAACATACAGTTGTGCTCCATTAAGGGCTTACGCGTACTGGGCAACCAGGTCGTGCGGCCAGTGTTCGTCGCGGCCAAAAAACAAGGCAACGTGCCACGCGGTCACGTCCGTTTTTCATTGATAAATCTCGATCACGTGGTGAAAAATGAACACAGAGCAAGTATGGTCGCCCTGTGGTCGCCTGCACGCCCCCCGGGATCCCAGTCGCCGCTGCGACTAACTGGTTGCGTCGGCCAAGTGCGCGGGCTACATATATCGTAAGCATTCTTGTTGGCCGCAACGACCTGGTCGCGTAACTTGGTCGCTTAGTGCGCGGGGACCCTAAGTAAAATTGAGTACGTATTAGAAAACCTACCATAAAGTGCAATTGTTGATAGCAACCTTTTGAAAAGGTTTGGGACATTTGGGTATTTGCTCAAAAATATCAAGTTTAAGTGTATTTTCTTGTTTGTTTTTATTTATATTTTAATCAAAAGTTGGCCAAAAAAGTTTCGTTTTTTTCAAAGATGGTAATATTTGGGTGGTACTACGTTGGCGCTGCGTGCCGTGTAGAAAACTTGGTGCCAGCCAGTTTCGCACTGGTCTCAGTACTTCGATTGGCTAAATCTCGGTGGATTCTTTTACCCTTTTGGATTATTTTTCTGATATCACTTCTTTTGTTACTTTTTTGCTGAATAAGAAGTGTTCAGTTACCATCCCTATTGTGACTTATTTCGGTAAAAATATGTATGGAAGTGTTTTTATCCCTTTTAAAATATTTCGTAACCCTCATGAACTTTTTACTATTTTAGTATTTCCAGTGTTGGTGTTAGATATCTCGCAGATGTCTAAAGAAGAGATTTCAGTGAATTGTGATTACGTTTTAAAACCATCCAATTAAGACTTGCCATCGGAATATCGGAGACCATTAACGAGTCTGACTGATATTCTTCATCTTACATGTATATCTGCAACATCATGGACACGTAGTTAAACAGTTATCATGTTCATGGTTAAGCAGTTAAATTATGTTTTCGTCGTTCTTGCTGCACATGTTATGTGTTTACTGCTGAGGCTGGCAGATCACACTTTCGTCAAAGTTGTGATATCCACCCAAAACCAAAAATTGGTATAAGAGAAGCCACCAAGTTTCCAAAAAAGGGTTGGCTTTTGAAAGTAGAGATATCATTCAACCAGGGAAATGCCGCCAAGGATAATCCTATCATCCGAGTTAATCGCACTGAATAATACTTTAGATCTTAAATGAAAACTTGTAGCTTGCTACCACTAGTAACAATCTTGTAATTTTAATTTAACTTTTAAACTATTAGTAGGTGCCTTTAACTTGACCTATTAACCTTGACGGCCTTACTCTGGTTGAATGATATCGCTACTTTCAATGGCCGACCCTTTTGGGTACTTGGCGACTTCTCTTATACCAGTTTTGGTTTTGAGTAGATGTCTACAGCATCACGGACACAATAGTTAAATAATTATCATGTTCACGGTTAAGAAGTTAAATTAAAGTTTTCGTCATTCTTGTTGCACATGTTATGTGTTTGCTGCCGTGGCTGGTAAATCAAACTTTTGTCAACATTGCTGACCATTGATGGATAAAGTGAAAGTATATGTGCTTCAGCCAGATGCGTATAGTTTTAAACCAATTGAAGATTAATTTCTAGGCTTAAACGTTAGAAAACTATATTTATTTCGTGATACGAACTTTTACAGCTGACTTGAATTGTTTCAAAGTGGGTGGCAACAATCACTCCATGCGCGAGCCAGTATACCTCCGTAAATAAACAAAAATTAATTGCAGCGGATTTGCGGTACAATCGTAGAATGTGGCATTTTCGGCGGGCTAAATGTTCAAAGGCTTATTTATTTCGGAGATGCGGATTTCCGCTGCCGAATTCGACCGTTGTCACGTGCTTATCACTGACGAAAGTAAACGTTTTTTACGGGGGGGGGGGGGGGGGGGGATGGACGGGGGCTGGCAAAGGAGAGGGAAGTCCCATTACAATTACATCAGACGAAACATTCCTATATCAGTGCACGGAAGCAGGGTTCAGGTCAGGGTTGCGCCGGGTAATGCCAGGTCGTGACAGGTCATTGCCCACTGGCTAAGGTTCTGTCGTTGTGGACAAGCAAAATTAAAGGATTAGTGAAACTCATTAAATATTGAAAATGCGATTTACTTTCCTGAGAAAAAGAAAAATGTATATGTGAGTGCACGGACGGAGTCCCGGTCCAGGTCAGGGTCACGGCGGGAACCCAAACACACACACAGAGAGGTTAGGTTGAGTTCTTGGAGAATGGACAATGCCTAAGTGGAGGCGAAAGCCTACGCGGTGTAGTAAAGCAAGCGGATTGCCCAGCAGTGTGCTAGCTGTTGTGTTCGTCGCCGGTAAGACCAAATTCGCATTTATGATTATGGCTATTAGGTATGTTGAACAAGAGAAGCCTAAACTACACATGTCAAATCAAACCAAATCAAATCAAAGTGCACCCGACCCCAGCTTCGCGCTGACACCAGCTCATTATCAAGGGAATAAAAACAAAATACACTTAAAATTGCATAAAGGTGCAAACAGACGCCGACTGCAGGCAAAACTCCCTAAGTCAAACAACAATTGGAACAAGTTTTAAAAAGAAGAAGAGGCGAGAGTGAACTGTTTGTGTTGAAAGTGTTGAAAGTCTTTGTGGTAGTGTTGACTTTGGCATGTGCACTTTGGGTTTCTCTTGGAAAGGTACTTCCAGTGTGTGGGGCCCCCCCCCCCCCCCCCCTGCACCCTTCGCACCCCCCCCGTTACGCCACTGCGCCCATTTTCAGTAAAACGTTGCTTTGCGTCCGTATTCACAGTTCTACGGAAAAAGGGCGGAATTGAAGCCCTTTTTTTCGTTACACAAATATAGCCGTTTTTCAGCTGAACGCCGCTAGATGGCATTCCCATTCAAGATGGCAGCGCCCAGCAGTTACAAAGGTGCTAGAGAGAGCTGTTGTCAAAACTGATTGTTGGCTGACTGTTACTGTCTGCAACCTTACAAAACGGAGGAAATCACACGTTACAAAAGAACGAAAACACAATAGATGGTATGAACAATTGAAGGACGATGTACGAAAAAGAGAGAAAAATGCCAGAAAGGATTACGCAGTGTGCTCATCGTGATGATGCATTAGCACTTTCAAACTACACCACAATTAGCTGCAATAAAAATTATTGCGATTACTGACTCTTGGGTAGGTTTAGCAGCAAGAAATTAAAAGACGAAATTTCAGGTAAGAATCGAACCACTAACTGTAACCACTGTTTAGGAGAAATGCTATAAAAATGTGATCTACTTGCATTGTCACATTGCATTGTCAGATCGTGTTTACTTGCATTGTCAGATTGTGATACTAATGTCATTTTTTATTCTGGTAAAATCTAAACTAGTACAACAATGACAAAAATATTTTTAAAAGGTCGTAAGTACAACACTTGTGTTTAAAACCAGCGTTAGTGACATCATTTTCTACATAAAAAGAGCATAGTGTTGTTTTTATTGTTTGGCTAGCATCATACCCGGCTTCGCCCGGGGATTTGTTTGACCCGTGGTTGTTTCCCAGTATTTGCTCGGTGCTGCCTGATCGTTCACTGCAACAGTCGATGTTTGTTTATGTAAACACTCCTCCTTTCCGCCAATCCTCTCCCTCCCCTCTCCCCTCCTCCTTTTATCCCGTCCTCTTCCTCTCCTCTTGGTTTCCTTCCCTTTCTCCTCATTGCTATACGTAGTTGAATACGTACCTGGCTCCCGGCTCCCGGGTCCGTGCTTGTTTGTTTGATCTTTTCTAGGTTCAGTTAATGCGTAATCGTACGCTTAATGGTAACAGCTCACTTTGCACCCCCCCCCTCCCCCACTCCCAGTCTTTCGATGTGGCTTAATCTATGCGTACCGTGTGAAAAAGAAGTGTGCATGACGTCATGTAATACTTGCCCTTGAGATTACCACGGTGTTTAGTTAGAAGGATTGCTAGAGCCAATTGTTAGTCGAGGCAACAATGTGCCAATTTCAACTTCTTTTCAGGGCAACAACAGCCCAGTTTCAACTTCATGCCAAAGAATTGACACACTCGCACGTTTTCATTGTTCCCCTTCCGGGGATCGTTGCGGTTGCTTCATTACTGCTATGAGACTTTGGTTTATCATGCGAGGGGGGGGGGGGGGGGAGATGAGGCTTAATGGCGCGTCGACAGCTATTTATAATGTAAGAAGATTAATAGCACAGCAATATGTTTTTTTTTTTTTAAACAGCCAGAGGGTTTAACGTTTATTAGAACCAGGTGTAAAAACAAAAAAAATTGTAGATGAAACCCGTTTTATCTGGTGTGGTGTAGAAACGTCAACCTGCTTTTCCAGTACTGAGTGTTTCAAATTTCAAGATTAGTCTTCTATCTGCAAAATTAAAAAGGTTCAGAGTGTTTGTTTGTTTATAGTTTATATGTATGCCCTTCTACTCTTCTTGAAAATGTGGCATTAAAAATGGAATAAGGTGTCGAAACTAGCATGAAGGTGATCAGAAGTCCCATTCGACATTTATGGGAAGTGGATCACATTTCGGAATGGATCATCATTCCCTGCATGGCAACAATGTAAAAAGGCGAGTGTTCGGAAATGTTAAGGGAACTGTCAACCCCATAGAACTAGAAGAAAACAAAGGCTATGATGGAAACAAAATACGCATTATTTTTATTACTGGATGGCTGACTTTATCACTGAATGGCCGTTGATGCTGGGTGTGCAGATAAATGCAGGCTTTAGTTATAATAAATCCAACGCTTGTCTGAGGAAGGTACAAACAAATGAAGTCAGCGAACGACGTGGCTAGTCTACATCATTAAACAAAAATTGGTGTGTTTATTTATTTATTTACGTGCCTTTGTTTATTTGTTTGCAGGTTGCTCTTCTTTATTGGAATAGAGGCGCTAAAATTTGAAGAATGGTGTCAAAAGAACGGAA